>PVIC010019006.1:0-30996 GCA_004025085.1 Thryonomys swinderianus
TCATGATTTAAGTGCTATTACTCTTGCTTTCCAGTAAGAAAGCTGAGATTCAGAGTGGTTAAGTTACCTACCTAAGATCACAAAGCTAACTAACAATAGACACAGAATCCAGCCAAGGCCAGGCTGGCCCCAAAGCCCTTCTCATCCATAGTATTATGCCTCTTGGATAAAAAAGAGTTTTGTCATAAACACTACAAGCTTGGCTGAAGGTCAGCACAAAAGGATGCACTTAATATTTTGGCTCTTAAAATAAAGTTAAAAAACTAGGGGCCGGAGGGTTAGCTCAGTGGTTCCGGCACCTGCCTTGCAAAGCGCAAGGACCTGAGTTCGATCCCCGGTAACCACATATAATGCTGGGCATGGAGACACGCCCACCAGCAATCAACACTGCATACCACAATGCCGGACGTGGTGGCTCACACCTGTAATCCCAGCACTCGGGAGGCAGAGACAGAAGGATTGCTGAGTTTGCGGCGGCTTGCCTGGGCACCATAGTGAGCTCAGGGCCAGCCTGAACTACAAAGCGAGACCCTGTCTCCAAAAAGCAAAAAAAAAAAAAAAAAAAAAAAAAAAAAAGTTAAAACTAACTCTTTACTTGTGAGTGTACAAGTTAAATACTGTCCCTTCAAAATCTATGCGTTGAGAGCCTCATAATAAAAATTATTTCAAACCAGGGTCTTTGTACTCAAGTGAAGGTGAGGTCATGCTGGATAGAGGTGTGCTCTAATCTAGTGACTGTGTCCTTATAAAAAGTGGGAAATTTGGATACAGACTCATGCAAAGAAAATAGCATGTGACAAAAAGACAAAGCTTGGAGTGCTACATCTACCCCAAAGGGTGTCGTGGCAGCTGGCAACACCAGAAGGTCAGAGAAAGGCTTGGAACAGATTCTCTGCAATCTCCAGAATGAACTAGTCCTGCTGACACTTCTATTTCAGACTTCCAGGTCCCAGCACTGTGAAATAATACATTTCTATTGTGTAACCCTCCCAATTTGTGGTACAGGAAATTCACACCCGGGAGTTAGAGAAATGGCCAGTGTGCTGGAGGACAATGGTTTTTCCACTGAGGGTGGCTCTGGAGAGTCTGCCAGGTGGGCCTGCCTCCACAGGGCTGGGAAGTGCCCCTGCCTTGCCAGGAGACAAGTGATCAGTGGAGAAGGCACAACAACGTGGGTGGGTGGCTCAGTTCCATACCTGCCAGTGTTCTGTGCAGTGACACTGAGTCTCAGTTTTATTTGTCATTGTTGCTGCTGTGGCCATGATGACAATGACAGACATTCTCAGGTCACCACAGGGATCATGCAGGGCCATGTGTCCAAGCACCCAGGAGCATGCTCACGGTGCGACTTGGCAGAGGGCAACATCCAGAACACACTGCTGATACGCTGGGACTGACTCAGTCCCAACTGCCACCAAGTAAGAGGAGGCCACTAACCCACACGGGAAACTCACAACTTCTTGGACAAGAAATGGGCCAAAACAGTAATGCTGGATGGGCAAGCTGGTGTAGTGACTGGAATGAAGCTCAGCAGGACAAGAAGTCAGGCAGGAAAGTGGCAGAGACACTGCCAGCTAGGAGAAGGAGGGGAACATGCTAAGGAGCTCACATACGTGCCCAGAGATCCTAGAACAAAAGCCAGAGAAACAGGGAAAAAACAGGACCCAAGAGCTGAGCTGTGCAGAAACAAGGGCCAGGGGCTCCTCTTGCAGGCAGAATTCCAAAGCAGCAGTAAGTGTGGCAGGATGAGAGATTTCTCCCTTCCTGGGGAATAGGCCATGCCCGGGCTAACAGAAGGAATATTTGGTGACCTGTCTCAGGGCAGAGGAAGGGTCAGAGACACTTAACATGACATTACTGTGGAAATACTTTCAGCAAAGGTCAACCTCAGCTTTGTGAAAGGTTTTTTGTAGATTTTCTTTCCCCATGGGGGGTTAAAGCTCTCCCCTGTTCCCCGCCCAGCTCATATCCTATCGAGAGTGTCGCCTGATGTCCCTAAATGAGTCATAGACCTCATGAGACACCCAGGAAAGTAAGAAATGGGTTATATAGCAGGGAAGTCATTGGTCAGAAGACTGAGGGGCTGCTTGGGGATGGAGAGGAAGTCAGGACCAAAGGAGAAAGAGGAGAAGAGAAGATCAAATCCAAGGGCACTGACTGAGGCTGGTAGCTCTGCGCACAGCCTACTGTAGGCCTCACATGTGGGAGGTAAGAAAACACACAGAGGAAAATAGAAGGGCCACTCCATGACCCTAATGGCCCAGGACATTAGATGTGGTGGTAGCTATGAAGCTACAGTGAGGGTGTGTTTGGGCTATTCTTCTGGAGCCTTTGAGCACTGGAGGGCTCGCTGTGGGGTTGCTTAGTAAAGGCTTCTTTCACTTTCCCCTCTACCTTGAAGCACATTTCCTAAGCAATTCATACTGTTCCACCTGCCTTATAGAGCGCTCCGGGTGGGCAGAGAACAAGTGGTGCAACGGCCAGACCTCGCTGGAAAGTTCAGCTGGATATTCTAGCAGAGTCCCCTCAGGTAGGACTGGGCCTTCAGAAAGGTCAGCTTACCTCCCATTCCTGGCACATTGGTCCCACTCGTGTCATTTGGATGAGGAGTTGAAGGAGGCTCATAGCCAATCACCAAGTCAATGGTGGCCTAGGTAGAAACAGTTCATTGTAGAAAGCATTCATGTGGAGTGCTCGAATACTACATACTCAATGCAAAGTCGTTTAGCAGGAGTAAAATTCTGAGAAGAGATGACGAAAAGTAGGAAAGTAAGACTAGACGTGAACAGGCCAAAGACAAGTAGTGGACTGTTTCTGTTTCCCCGCAAGCTAAGCAGTAGAGCTGGAGAGGAGCTACATGCCCCGGGCTACAAACCGAACCATTGCTATGGGGCAACAAGAGGAGCGCAGCTGTAAGGAGCAAATGGTAACCTGTAGGAGTGTCTGTCCTCATGGCCTCTCCTTACAGGATTATGATTACATGTGCTTATTTTAAATGACTGATTGATCTGTTACTCACTGATTTAGTTGATTATAATTGCTGAGGTTTATTTTCATGTTTTTCTCTGAAAAACAGTTTTAACAAAAAAATGTATATAGCAATGATTCATAAAATGCAATTAAAAAGAGAAAGCGAAACACTAAAGAGGAAATAAATATGCAAATCATAAAGTTAACACAACCACCCTGCTTCTTGCATAAATTGTGACCCAGGATGCCTAGGAGCCGAAGGGAAAAGGGAAACAGATTGTTATGAAATCTTTGTTATCAGAAAGAAGGAAGCATATTAGTTCCTTATAAGGATAAAGACCTTCCTGTTTATAAAATTTTAGATAGTTTTCACACAAGGTATTATTTTCAGAGACAGTCTTTTTATTTTATACTTTATGAACCAAGATAATTTGAAAACCATTTCCTAGAAAAAACCAGCAAGAGTTGCTAACTTTTTTTAGCCAAATACATCCCCACATCTACCACTGCTTACAATTGTTTCATAAGAGGAGGACATTTTAATGTCAAAAATGAGAAAAGACAAACCTCAAGGAAAGTTCTTGTAAGTAAAGATGGCACATAGGCTCAGAAACACACACACCATATTAACAGATAAAATACAGTGCATACTATTTAGGATACACTTAAACTAAGAGGTAATATATTGTTTATTTGAAATTTAAATGGGCATCCTGTACTTTTGTCTGCTACTATGTTACATCTGGTCCCTGCATACATGGACACACACGTACTGCGTGCCTGTCTTTTCTTTTGTCTGTTCACCAGTGAAGACTCCCTCCTGGGTCAGCACGTTTGATGACTGACTTAGAACTACTGCTCTGGGTGACAGTGACCAGTTAGGAATGCCCCACCCAAGGTCCCAGAGCAAAGAAAGAACCGGAAGAGCAGCATCCTACAGGCAGCTAGCTGTAAGACCCAGACCAAGGTTACCCTTACTGACCAAGGCTGCTGAATTTACCTGACAATCAAACTTTTGAAGCCTAGACGGCTTATGTGTGGGTCAGTGGTTTCCACTCACTGTGCCCAGAACCCTCGAGGGGCTTTATGCGGTGGGACAAGTTGCAGCGAGCAGAGGGGCCTCTACTTTCCTTAGTGCATCGAGTCATAACACTTCTGCCACGTTAGGCATCTACATGTGCTTTCTTCTGCATTTTAAAAGAGTGGCGATCAGAAAACATACTTAGAAGCCATCTTCTTCTCACATTCAGGTTTTGGGTAAATAATAAGTGACATTTTAAATTTATGTTTTATAATCAGCATACTGATTCATAGTGAACTGACAGTTTTAGAGAGTAGGTCAGAAAAATGGCATTCCTTCCACTATACAGAGAAGCCTAACCTGTGTTCTTACCTGTAGGGATGTTCTTTTTAAATATAAATTTATTTACCTTTGTCCAGGTTCTGAAGCATCAAAAAGTTGTGGGCCAACCATGGTAACTTTATAGGTGTTTGTTGATAAGTCATATAAAATATGGATCTCAGAAGCTTGAGTAGAATTTTTAAAAAGCACATTTGAATTCTGATCTTGTATCAGACAAGATATATTTATTTATAGATATTATGAATCAGAAAACATAAACTTGCCAATGCAAAGATAAAGACATAATATTAACATCTTGATATTCAAGGTAATTCTCATGAAGAAGTGTCCAATCCACAGAGCTCTACACAAATGTTAGCCCTGTATGAGCAGGTGCACAGCTATGCTGAGGGGTTCCACCCACTCTATAGAATTCAGTAATAGGAAGTCAAATCTCACATTAGCTAGTTCTGTGACTCAAAGTATAGAATAAAGCCCATAGAGACACTGACCCATCTGTCTCAGAGCCAGATTTCTTTTTGTGTGTGTGTGTGCAGAGAGCTAATTATCAGTCCAAACTCTTTTGTAAATGAACTTGTGCTTAACCATCTCACTTCAACATGACTTCAACAAGAGGGAAAGTGCTCACCCCGGTGTCTTGTCCCTTCTCGTTTAGCAGGGAGATGAGTTTGTAGGGCAGTGATCTACTCTGGTTGCCTGTGAGGTCCTTCAGGGTGACCGTTGCAGTGCCAATTAATCTGCAGAGGAAACAGGAAAGACAGCAGCCTAAGTGGGGGATCCGGTCCCTCATCTCACAGGCCTCCCTGTACCTTGGGATTTATCTGTTATCATTAAAGTCCTAATAACAAGCTGCAGGCTGGGGCATCCCTGCGGTAAATGTGACATTCCTGCCACTACTTTTTCATGATAGGTGGTCACAGTTAAACTATGGATTCCAAACCAGTGGAAGAAAGACTGGAGGGAGCCCCCTCCCCAGAGTCTGAGCAGAGGGAAAAATAGGACAAAACTCAGAAAGAATGGCATTTTCCATAATGGAAGTATTAAAAAGACATATAAAATTCTGCCCTGTAAAAGATCGTCCCAAGGGTGCCTTCTCAAAGTGTCTACTTTGAGAACAGGTTATTAGGTTACCGGTGGGGCTAACTTGCTCTCCTATATATATTCTGATTTAAATTAAGGCATGTGCAGCATTACTTCCTCTTTGACCCTGTGCATATAGCACTTCTCTACCACTGCCCACCTGTCCCCTGTTGCACATGCCAAGGCATGCTTGTGTCCCTCTCATTAGAGCGATGACCCTTGGGGCATAGTATGTTCCTGCTGTCTTTGCTCCTGAAACACTACAGGGACTTTAAGGATATCCACTGAATGAATGGAAGAATAAATAAATCTATGTATATTGAGAATGAATATCTAAGACAGGTTTATAATTAAGGAAAGTAATAAAAAGGCTTATAGAACACACAACTCTAGGGAGTGAGTCAATAGAAAAATATAACCCATGGAGAACAGTCTGTAACTTGGGGAATGGAACATAAAACATGAATAAGAGCAGGGGAATGGAAGAAGTTCTTTTTGTGAGATGGAATCAGAAAGGTATAAAAGCCCCTGGGGCTGCTTACATCTCAACAGGGATGATGACAAAGAAAAAGAGAAATAGTGAGTATGACTTAATATTATTTATATCCTGCCTATAGGTGCAGCCACTTATACTAACATGGGGCAGATGCGATAGAACATAAAATTATTAGCATTAGAACAGAAAACTAAACCAAGTGAGAAGATTATAGTTGAATATTTTTATATAACTGAGTTTTGGGACGGAAATAATAATCAGGAACGTTCATTTTGCATGGAAATTATTTTATCTAAAATTTGGCACAGTTTCCTTAAAAATCAGGAAAAGTTGCCAGGCATAGTGGATCATGCCTGCAATCTCAGCACTCGCAAGGCAGAGGCAGGAGGATTGCTGAGTTTGAGACTTGCCTGGGCTATATAGGGAGCTCAGGGCCAGCCTGAACTACAAAGCAAAGAAAAAACAAAACAGAAAAGAAAATCAGGAAAAGTTGATGTCAGTGCAGGCTTATCAGTTTTTAAGTGACTAATCTATATCTGTATTTTTCTCCCCAGCTCAAACCTCAGAAACAGGATTAGATTATAGAACTGGAGTCTGTAATTCAAGAGCACATGCCAATGACTCCTCTATGAATAGATACATTGCACAAGACCAGGAAATTGTAGGAGCACCCGGTTCAACTTAGTTTACTCAGCGATAGGGATGGTTTGCATATGGTTTCTTGGAAAAGTGCAATTCTCTTATATAGCACTACACACAATGCTCCAACACCAGGACAGAGTCTCACTTTTCCTAATATCATGAACAGTCTGTAGTTGGTAATAGAAAATAAAAATTTGCCCCCAAAGATGACTGAACTTTTCATCCTTTTCAGGTCAATACAAAAATTACACCTACCAATCAGTGCTGAAAATTGATGTAAATTTTAGAGAATATTGCTTAGACACGTATGTTCATACAATATACTTATGAAAGTATTTTTCTACTGTGTTAGATTTCTATTTTCCTAATATGTTGAGAACAGGGGTTTATATCTTGTTCCATCTCTACCAGACAAAACAGTAACTTTTCAACACAAGGTGAGAGCTCTAAAAGTTCCTCACTGCTCTAGCCCACAGGATGCCTGAGCAACATTTCTCACCACATTTTAATTGGAACGGTTACCTATGGGGTTGACTAGTTGAGTTTTTTTTTTTTTTTTTAAGACAGGGTCTCACTTTGTAGTTCAGGCTGGCCTTGAGCTCACTATGTAGCCCAGGCAAGCCTCGAACTCAGCAATCCTCCTGCCTCTGCCTCCCGAGTGCTGGGATTACAGGTGTGAGCCACCATGCCCGGCACTGTGGTGTGTGGTATTGATTGCTGGTGGGAGTGAGTCACCACACCCAGCATTGTATGTGGTTACCGGGATTGAACTCAGGACCTTGCGCTTACGAAGCGGGCGCCAGAACCACTGAGCTAAATCTCCGGCCCGACTAGATGAGTTTTAAAGAAGAACAAAATGTGAAAAGAATGTTTTTAAAGTCATCTGACTGGTATTAAATTTCACAATGAGATCCTTTGCTATGAAAGACATGGAAATAAATGAGACTTTATTCCTCAAGGTTCCACGATTCATAGTCCCACTCTGATTAAGATAATAACATTGTAACTTAGACATGTGAGGATTTGTTTTCGCTCAAGTCAGAGCAGAAATCTGCAGTAAATAAATCTTAGCAGAACCTGCATACCATGCTAAGGCAACGTGGAAGTATGAAGAGGCCCGATCAGCATGTTTCAGCCTCTTCGCTAATGAACATTTTGATCCCATTAACTTTTTGTTGTGAGAGGCTGTCCTGTGCCTTGTCGGAGGTCTGGCAGCATCTTGGTCTCTACCCACTGGATCCCTGTAGCAGCCTCCCAGCTGTGATCGCCAAAAACACGTCCACACGTTGCCAGTTATCTGCCCCAGCAGCCTTAGGCCAGTTCCTATTCTGGTCCTAACCCCATGTCCTAACATTCTTTGGGGCCTAGTCTACGCCAACCAACTCTCTGAGTCTACTTCACTATTAGCAAACAAATGGTTGGAATTAAGTAGTTTCACAGACCCTTTTCAGCTCTAAAGTTCTACTTCTAAGCTTTTATATGTTATGTTTTCTTTATGCCTATTTTCTAAAACTATCTCATATTAAATATTTCTCTTTTTTTTTTTACATTTATTGCTCTCTAACTTATGGAAATAGATGTCTGGGACATGCTTATATTGGAGAATCCAAAATGATAGGCAGAGGTTTTGCCCTCAAGGGTACTGGCCTAAGAGTCATGGACCAGAATTAATTTATGCAATATATCTGGGGAAAGGTCGAGCCATTGCATGAGTGCTATGTCATGAGATAGGGAATGGTGGGGCTTGAGGCTAACTGCCTAAAACAGAAAGCCCATCTGCTCACTTTTTATCATCTTAAATGGTTTTATAACCTCCATGCTGACTCAGGCAATATTTGCTGATTCCCCTCCCCTATGAGAGGATTCACTGACTAGACATGGACTAGAGTAAAAAAAAAAAAACTGTAAAATCTAGTCTCAACTCCTTCTTTTAAAAGAAACCATTAGTCCTATTTCTAAGATTTACTTCACTATAATCCTGATGCTTTTGCTGGTGGGGACATGTAGGAGACTTGACGTTCCCCGCGCCGAAGTAAAAACAGTGTTTAGATTATTATAATCCCAAAATCATTTTTACAACTAGGTTGAGTTGAGGAAAAGTAAACACAGTTAACGTCTTCTAGGAGTTTCCAAGGGCTGAGTGGAAAGAAGCTTAGCCTGTGGATACGTCTGAGTTCTGCAGCAACTCCCAGGCAGCCCTGGCCTGGCTGTTTGCTGTGATGTTGCCTAGATACAGAACACGCAGAAAACCCGGGATAATGATTTGGCCTCCTACACGGGACATCAGAACAGCTCAGAGTGACCACAAGACAGTTTCCTTTACAATTTTTCTTTCATATTACTACTGCTATAAGTAGGCCTTAATGATAGTGTGACAGCCCTGTATTTCATGGAAAAATAAGTCTCCCTTGGAATCCACCCAACACTATAACAGATGAGCCACAGCCTCAGAAAAACACTGTACTGAAAGCATTGCGAGGGCCTTTGGCTTTCCTGCCCTCCTTGTGAAGTTAACAAGCTGCATATGTATTTTAAAATGAAAAAATAAAACCGGTCATGCACCATTTTTTTTTCAGTCCATGAATGTTACACAGCTGTGAGCTGGGTGTCTATATGAGAAAGAACCATTAAGCAGGGCAGAAACAACACAGAAATTATGACTGGAGAATAAAAATAATGGTAATGGGCCGGAGGATTAGCTCAGTGGTTCCGGTGCCTGCCTCACAAGCGCAAGGTCCTGAGTTCGATCCCCGGTGACCACATATAATGCTGGGCCTGGAGACACGCCCACCAACAATCAACACCGCATACCACAGTGCCGGACGTGGTGGCTCACGCCTGTAATCCCAGCACTCGGGAGGCAGAGACAGAAGGATTGCTGAGTTTGCAGCGGCTTGCCTGGGCACCACAGTGAGCTCAGGGCCAGCCTGAACTACAAAGCGAGACCCTGTCTCAAAAGCAAAAAAAAGAATAATGGTAAGCTTATCAACTTAGTTGTGCAAGTGTCAGTTAAAAACCCCTTTAACTTCTTTATATGTCTTAAAATGGATAGAATGCAGTTTGTTTAAAAACAGAGGAATGGAAAACGTTTTGCTGTCAGCCCCAGCACGGGGTTAACAGCCGCATGCTTCTGTGGTGAGTAAGGGTTCTGCTGCTGGGTTCTTAAGCAGGGGAGCTTGGTCTCTGCAGCCGGGACACAGCCCACATGGATTCCTGGAAGAGGGCTTCTGGAAACTCCTCCAGGAAAGAAAGAAAAAATATGTTGGAGGCTGGAAAAAAAAGCACGTCTCACTGTTTCTGTCTCTGGGCACTGTAGCTGGGTCTCAGCGCACCAGCCTTCGGGGCTCACAATCTGCAGCTGGGTTTCTATCAGGTCCCCAGCGGAGGCCCTGCAGAGATCACGACCTCCTGTCCCTTGAAGCACAGGATGACCCTCTGCTGGCTGAGCCTTGTCATTTTGGCCAGGCCTGAATAGTCACAAGGTTCCAGGTCAGGATCTACCTCCTTTCCCCCACACTGATCTTTTCCTTGGGTCAGGATTCAAGCTCATCCCTGGCCCCAAGCCAACAGGTGGAAGAGCCAACCATTGCCTGGCAGGAAACCAGACTGGCAGGAGAGGCATGGCACCTCACAAACGATCTTTGCTCAACCAAGGATTAGTCAGTCTCTTGAACCTTCTCTTAGGTAAATTATGCAGTTCCTTATAAAGCCCAGTTTTAACAAACAGCTCAGCTGACTCTAGCAAGGCAAGTCCCTGTTCATATCTAATCACCTTTCTCATCTGATCAGATTCCTCATCCTCCAGCTGAGGTCTGACCACACTGGCCTGCCCTCAGCAAGAATCCTGTTAGGTCGGTTTAGTCGGAATCCCCCCACTTATCCCCTAGGATTTTTCCACCCACTGATTCCCACCCTGCTCTGTAAATTTCAACCATCCCATGCACATGTCTGTGGTGTTAAGCCCCAGTCTTTCCCCCACTGCAGGACCAGATTGCAGTGATTTCTCTACCTGTGGCGATGGTGCTGGTGAAGTCTTTATCAGTAACGGCCGGGACAGCAGCTCATGTCCCAGGGACCCCTGGCTGGGGTGAGCCCCGCACTGGGAGCTCCTCGGGGCTCCCATCCACGTGCACTACCAGGACTCCCAATCCGCCCGCCCTCGGCCAGCCTCTGGATTATCTCCCAAACTCCCTCTTGGAATGTGGCTCCCCAGAGTCCTGCAGCAGGCTCGCAGTGGGGGTGGGGAGGCACGGATCCCAGGACCCTGAGTGACATTTTCTTTATTTACTTCATCCACCCAGGAAGTGTGAGAAGCAATGGTCTCGAACGGTGACTCTCCATGGAAGCTTGAGGAGGGTGGAAGCTGGACGCAGCGCTGGGGTAGAGAGCTGACAGAGCAAGACAGGGAAAGAGGGGCAGAGACAAAGTTTTAAACTGTACAATACAGTGATATAAGCTCACCCCTGTGAAGTGTGCATAGAAAACTAATTATCTAACAGAACAGACTGGAGTCCACAGAACTCCAGGCGCATCTCCTCAGCAGGCCGCCACCTCGTGTCCTTCCTGTCTTCCCCTTCTCATTCCACACGAGGACTGTGCGGCTTTTTCCTATTCACTCAAAGGTGGCATGAACTTTAGAAAACAGTGAGCCAGGGATGGTGTGCACCCTCGTAATCTCATCACTTCGGAAGGCTGGTGCAGGGGGATTGTGAGCCTGAGCCTAGATGAGGCAAGTTAAGGGATGAGATGGACACCATCTAAAACAACAACAATGATCGGCTGGGGGTGCAGCTCTGTGCCAAGGCCCTGGACTCCACAGCCAGTTCTGCCACCACCAAACCAAACCAAACCCAACCAAACCAAACCAAGCCAGCCAAAACCCCCATGACCAAGAACAGGATGACACTGATGTGCCGTGTAACTTTCATCTGCCCTGAGCTTTTACAAACTTGCCACTCGCCTTTGAGACACACTAAAGGCTGTGGTGGAGTCTGTGCCCTTCCCTGTGGCAGCGTAGACTCCTTCCCCAGCCCTTCCTGCCACAGCCAGTGAGTAACCCTTGACGATTTGGAAGAGCTGAGAGGACCTTCCCTGGAGTGTCATCTGTTTCTCTGTCACTGACTCTGGGGCCCTAGGGGGCAGTTAACTAACCCATTGCCTGGCAGGTGGAAAACAATATAACTTTGTAAATAAAATGACTATGATACACTATTTCGCTATTTTCACTTGACCATTTCCCCTGTTCACTCGGTGCTCCAGAGTCTGAAACTGTACTTGCCTGCTCTGAGGGATCAGTGGGGTTCCCAGGCTCTGGCTCTGATTCCCCCAACTCTCAGGATCAAAATAGTAGCTTTTCATTCATTCATTCATTCATGCATGCATGCATGCATGCATTTGAATCTTATACGTGTTGACTAAGAACATGAAGGACCAACTACTTTGGATTTGTTCTATAGGCTGTGTATACAGGTTAGCTTCTCAGAACCTCAGTCCCCTAGTTTGTAAACAGGGCCAAAAACTGCTGCTGCCTAATAGGTTTGTTATAGAGATTGAAAGGATGGTGGGGCATCTTTAAAAGTCATCTTTTGAGTTTGAGACCAGCCTGGGCTACAGAGTGAGTTCAGGGCCAGCCTGAATTACATGAATAAATGAGTGGATATCAACTTTTATCATGATTTCACTCTAGCAGCGACTGTACTGGCCTCCACAAGAAGGGCCATTGTGCCTCTCCAGAATCCAGAAACAGCCCTAACAGACTCTGATCTTTTCAAAGATTTATTCTTTTGCAGAAAATATGGAACTCTGAGAAGGCAGAGCTGCTCTGCTGCCCATCAACATCGGTTCTGCTTCAGATTTTCACCGACTGTGGAGCCACTGGAGTTAGAAAAGCCTGTGCAGCAAACAGTTCTGATTCCCTGGTAGCCAGGCTCAGAAGAGAAGGAGCCCAAACAAATCTCAGATGTAGTCTCAGAACTAGGAGAGAAATGGTATTAGCAGACATAGAGAGATAGAGACACAAGAAGACAGAGACAGAGAAGAGAAAGAGACCCAGAGACACAAACACAGAAAGAGAGGCACAGAGAGATCGAGAGATAAAGAGAGACAGAAAGAAAAAGACAGAATAAGACAGAGAAACAGACAGACAAAGAAGGAAAGAGAAAAAAAAAACAAAGCTTGGAAGGCCTGGGGACTGTGTATGAGGATTTAAATATATTAAATATATTACCATGTTCTACATGCATCCCCTTAAAAGGTTGGGTGACTCTAAGCACTTTGGTAAAACTTTCTAAGCCACATTTTTCATATCTGCCAGTCTGACTAGGGATTGTTATAAAGATTAAATACAGTTATGTGTGGAATGGATTTTGCACAAGCTCTGTGCTCAGTAAACCCACCAAAGACATGAGCTATTATGTTCTTTTTCAGGAAATTAATGTTCCTATAATTTGCCCCCAGTCTAGCATTTGTTGAGGAAGTGTTCCAGTTTCCATTAGAAAAGTGAAGAAGCTTGCCAAGAAAGTGGTAGAACCAAAATCCCTATTGATCTTGTGATCCTACAGCTGGACCCTCGCTCACAATTCTTATGCAAGAACATGACAACTTTCTAAGTATATCATTAGGGTTTCAACTATCTCTTCCATATGCCCAAAACAGCTTCCTCACACAGCCACCGCTGCGCATGTATGCAGATGTTGTTGCTAACCTGCTTGGCATTGGTGTGGATGCCTGATGATGATTCTGCGTGGAGATGCACAAACACAGGCAGGAAAGAATACTAGAAACGCAAGTTCTTAGACATAATTACGGTCATTCTATCTCAGACGTTGTAATTTTCATCTCTGGCAGTTCAATTTAGAACTTTTTTTGTATCATCCATGGCTCCACGTCACATGTTCCAGCACTAATAATACCTATTTTACCATTCACCTCTACTAATAATATCATATACTATTTTTGAGTTAGTTTTCATTGAGTATCACAAACTGCTCTGTGAATTACAAGGTTTTTCCATTCAGGCTGGAACTTTTCAGTCTCATGTGAGTGCTAAAGACTATACTGTCTGCCTCCTCCAGGCAGTTCTCTCCCCCACATCAAATCACAGTCAGCTAGTGAGTCAAGGGATGCTGGGTGTGGTGGCACACACTGTAATCCCAGCATTTGGGAGGCTGAAGTAGGAGAATTGCCACAAATCTGAGGCTACCCTGGGCTACACAGTGAATTTAAGGCCATAATGAGAACTGTTTTTTTTTTTTTTTTAAAGGGACAAAACTGGGCATGGTGGCTCACACCTGTCATCCCAGCACTCAGGAGGCAGAGGCAGGAGGATTGCTGAGTTTGAGTCTTGCCTGGGCTATGTAGTGAACTTAGGGCCAGCCTCAACAACAAAGCGAGACCCTGTCTCAAAAAAGAGGGGCAGGGGGAACCCAAAATAATAAGAGAAGAGAACTCTGCAAACCTCTGTTCTCTCTGACTTTGCCTCCTGTGTCTCTGACTTTGAGTCTCTGTCTGTCTCTGGGCCTGTGTCTCTGTCCCTTTCTCTCTTTCTCTCCCTCCTACATCTCTACACCTCTCTCCTGGCAGTCTGAGAGCCACCACGGTCCTTGTTGTCTTCAGATGCCCCACCCATATCTCTCCAACTCTAGGAGACAAGCCAGATCTGCCTGTGATCCTCTACTGGCAGACACTGCAGGGATCCACTAACGCTCATCAGTAACTGGAAGACTTGCATCTACTTCGCAGAGTACTTGTCTTAAATTCGGCATCTGTCTGCAAAAGGGTGGATCTTTGTGTGAGTCATTGTTTCTCTTACATCTTGAATCCATAGTGTCCTGAGCCTATTATAGTTTAGTCTTAGCTGTGATCGAAGAATTGTTTCAGATAGCTGAGATGGACAGTCCCCAAAAATGCCCCATGATTAACAGGTTAACATGACAGCCATAAGGAGCTGCACAAATGTGTTATTCTTTCATGTGGTGACATCATTAACTCACTTATTACTCATTTATTCAATAAACATTTATTGAGAGAGCCTGTGGCAGGCCATGTGCTGAGTGCTGGTTGTTGCAGGACTGAATAAGATGTGGAAGGGGCCAGATGAATTAGTACTTAGACAAAACACCCCTTGGTGGTGAATGCTGAGCAACATACAGCAGTATATATAGCTACATAAACATGTCAAGTTTTAAGCTCAGTTCTAATATCTACCAGCCTCATAGAATCTGTTCACCACTCTTACACCTATTAGAGGTTTGTAACCTGAGAGGCTCTGCAAAAATCAGACACAGCGATGAGTTAGAAAATAGCTGGGAGAAGCTGCTATACTTCGGGTGATTGGAGATGTGGCCCAATGCAAGGTTGTACATCTACTGTGGTTCAAGACAAAGCACAAGCGTGCATGCACACACACACACACACACACATCACATACACACACTGAGCAGCAGATGTAGAAGTCCTACTTAGTATCTCTTTTTGCTCCCAGGATTGCTTGCTGTGCACGTATGCACATGTGTGCACACACAGAAAACCCTGAAAACTTGTTCATTCCTACCCACCCAGGCTTTCGCAGGAAGTTTGCAAGTTGAGGACAGCAGGGTCATGATATCAGCTGCCACCATTCCAGCCTCAACCCTCCGGACTTCGAGTCTTCTCTCCACTTCTGGAGGTTATGGTGAGAGGACAGATCTGCCTGCAAATTGCTGACTACGATACATGTGTACTGCATGACTCTGACCAGATTTCTAAACCTCTCTAAGAAAAAAGGAGCTGTCTTGTCCGGTGTCTGAAGATCAAGTGGACACTAAAGCCCATGCTAAGGCCTGAGTGACAGCCTGTATGGCTGAGAAAATTCTTCCACACTGAATCAGTTTAGAAATATAACTCCGTGTGTATCATGTAACCAAGAGGTTCTTCTGGTCTTCTACCCCTTCATTTACTCAGTGACAGGCTGGATGAGGACAAAGAAGAAAGATTTTGAGCACCCCAAACCGTTCCCAGGAAAAGGAGGTACTGGAGGTGTGCACAGGAGCCGCCAGTCCATGGGGTGTGGCCACGGCTCCTGCACTAGCCCAGGCCACTATTTGCTGATAGGCCAGGGCCACAGTCTGGAGAGAGAGCAGTGTTTGCACAGCCTGTCTCCATGGCAACAGGCAAGACAGCAGGCAAGACATTCCTTAACAGGGTAGAAAAGTCCTCTGCCCCTCCCTAGGCCTCCAGGCAATGGAAGAGTCCCACAACAGGCAGCTGACAGGCCCCCAACCGAGATCTCCAGGGGGAAAAAAATGAAGTCTGAAACTTACATGTACACTTACTCAGTTCAAATAAATAACTTATTCCCAGATTTTACCCCTTAAAATGTACAAGTAATTTGACAGACTATTGTTTAGTTGATGGAAACAAAACCTACAGTCATGATTCCTCGCTGATGATGGGGAAACATGCATGTGCGTGCACGTACAGTAAGGACAGAGGCGATGCAGAGATATTATCATAATCCTTACAAAGCTGGCTCCAGGTGGACCACAAGACAATAAATTACCCTGCAGAGAAGTCTACAGGGCAGGTTAGCAATCTTGTAGTCAGAAATGAAAGCGCCTGCCCTGCTGACTCTGCCCTCGGGTTGAGAAGTCCCATTTTGCTCACTCCTTCAAGTGGATCACTGGCCCTGGTGCCCAAGTTAGGGTTTCTGAGAAGAGCACTTGGTGGGCAGTTAATAGCAGTTATGCCCTCACTCGGGTTAGTTTCTCAGGAAACATAAAGCATGACTTTGGAGGAGTGAGCTGCAGGGCAGGTACATTTTCTTGGGAGAGAGAATTAGCAGTGTCCTGGGCCTGCCTCGGGGCAACCAAATGGAAGCCCTGGAACGCAGGGACCCTGAGTGCCTGAGAAAGTCAGTGGGGGAAAGATGAGGAGAAAGGGGGCCATATAAAGACCAACTTCGTATTTTGCCTGGATTTTACTTTTCTTCTATTATGCTTATATCATCTCCTATCATCATACTACCATAGCAACCACAAGCTCATTTGCTTTTTATATCCAGTGAGCATCAAAACACCAACTGTAAGATATCTCCAAAAGATGCATGTAGCTGGGTATGGTGGCTCATGCCTGTAATTCCAGCACTCAGGAGGCAGAGGCAGGAGGATTACTGAGTTCCAGGCTTGCCTGGGCTACATAGTGAGCTCAGGGCCAACCTGAACTACAAAGCGAGACCCTGTCTCAAAAAAAATAAAAAATAAATAAAAATAAAAAAAATATTTATCATATGTTCAAATACTATTTTGGATATTATGGACTAAAAATATTAAGATCTAATCCACCTATTTCTTTTTATTTTGCTAATGTGGCTACTAGAAAAATTTAAGTTGCATATTCACCTTGTACCATATTTGCACTGGAGAAGGCTGATCTAGAATATCAGCAAGGCTTTCATTTTCAGAAAGAGGAATGGAAAGTAGAGAAAACTATTATTAGTGACAACCAAAGGCTACTAGGAGGCTCTACCATCCACTTCCCTAGGACTTTGAAGCACAGGAAATAAAATCATCTTCTGGGAGTTAGCGTGATAATGGCTCAAGGGTGAGAAAAACAACATAATCTTAAAGCCTGATTTGGTTTTCAGTCTGAGAGTGACTAGAACCTTCTGGATTATACTTATACAGTTTAAGAAAAAACTGCTTTAGTTACAAGGGATACGGGTGAGCAAAGGAGCATGGAAAAAGGTATCATGATCCCTATCAAAGGCCAGTTTAGGGAGTAGTTTAGGAGGTAGATGCCTGTGTAGACTGACTCTGGCACCGGTGAGCAGGAGATCCTGTGACCGTGCTGACCGAGTCACTAATGATTATTAATCATTGTGCCGGTACAGTAACTGGGGACACTATTTAATCATTATACTAGGACTGCCCCATGCAAAGCAGGGTGTTTCCATCCTACCTCAAACAATTTATCCTCATTTATTGATCTCACTGCAACCTTTCTATTGTACCAAATATGCTTGATTTAAGACATACGTTTTTTTTTTTTTTTTTTGAGACAGGGTCTCACTTTGTAGTTCAGGCTGGCTCTGAGCTCACTATGTGGCCCAGGCAAGCCTGGAACTCAGCAGTCCTCCTGTCTCTGCTTCCCGAGTGCTGGGATTACAGGCGTGAGTCACCACGCCTGGCAAGACATACATTTTTAAGGTGTACTAAACATTACTAAAACACTGAGATGCTTATAATTTATGTAGGCCTCTTTCTCCCCCTCACTGTTATTAATTTAATAGTACATTTTATGAACATTGATACCTTACAATCAAGAACACAGAGTAATCCGGCTTCCCATATGGCATGACTTGAAGGAAAGTTCATGGGTTTAAAAGGAAGAATGCTTCCCAAGCAGTTGTTTTGTAGTGGAAAACAGCACGTAGGAATTTTGGTTTTAAGCTTTAGTCTCTTGGCAAATTAGTTTAACAGGTAACCCAAGAATGGATTCTGAGTCTGTAAGACCAAAGCCCAGATTCAGTGCTGAAGTGAATTTATTGAGGTCATTCTGTCTCATGGAAATCTCTTTAAAGACCCTCCGGTTTTACACAAAGGACAATGTGAGCATGAGTACCACCAGGACCTGGGCCCTTTTGAAACTGGAAGAAGCAGTAAAATGGTTTAGGTCCAATGAGTTTAAAAAGTGAATGAGACATTAAAGTGAAATTGGTGATGGAAGGTGAACTTTAAAGAGATGTATACAAGCTACACATACTCAGAAGAAAAGATGTTGGTTGTGCCTACAATAGCTACAATTCAGGCAGATCACTAGAACTAAGAAGTGACTATGTGTAGTTAACAAAGAAGTTGCCAGTCGACTAGTGGAGGTTTTCAGCTTCTTGGTATACTACAGTTATTGGAAAGAAGTGCTGCAAGTGATTAGCTACAACTGATAATGGTCATAAGGCAGTAGGCCCTGGAATTAAAGCACTTTTATAATCAAAATTTTATGCTATTAAACAAACATTCTTTAATGAAATATAGTAGAATGATATGTAAAATGAGAAAGACCACTGAAAGTAACTTACTTATTTTGTCCAATTGTCTCAAAATCTTTCACAATGATGTCAAGGGAAGATGAGTAGTCCAGTGGTATCCCCCTCAAGTCAAACTCCAAAATCTGTTCACAAAAAGGTCATGAAAACAGAAAGGCTGTCAAATGGATTCAGGAACATAATTAAGATGCACCAATGTTCCATGTTGAAACATTATTTTTAACCAATGACAATATCTGAATTACTCAATTATATAGTTAGGCAAATTATTAAATTCTAAACCTGGAGGCAGCTTAGGCTTATGAGAAAGTAAACCAGACAGATAAGGGCTCAGAGAACATGTGAGCAGTACCTGGTGTCCCATTTTCTGGGATCAGTGGCGCCAGATAGGTCACCAAACCTGACTCTTAGAGAAATCCACTAGAGGCCTATCTCAAGTGTTGCAAGAATAAAATGAAGTATATTGTGAAAATGCTTCTTTGATGGGTATTTTTAAATTGTTACTCTTCTTAATTGAATTACTATAAAACAAAGAAGATGAATAATCTAAGCAAACATTTTCTAAAATGCATCAGACCACTATTTTTAGATCTATTATGGTCAATGTTGTACTCATCTGATCTTTCTAAATTTCTCATTTTAATGCAGTAAATTGCTTTCCAGTGATAATGGAAAAAAATTACATCATTGATACCTTTGACTTATTGGATAATAAATGAATTAAATAAATCAAGCAATATTTTGAGTCCCCTTGTAGTGGGTTTGGAATGGAAAGAAAACTCGTCTCATAGTTCATATAAGAGCACATTCACTAACCCCAGGAGTTTGGGGTTGTATTTCATTCAGATTTGGTCTTAATTATAAAATGGTAATTGGGGAAAATACATTTGCAGTGACAGAAACAAACCATAATGGAAACAAAATGAAATATGAAGTCCTGCAGAATTCATGCCAGCTCACATGAAAGCACATCTCACTGCCAAATAGATAGTATATATCAAAATGACTCAAAACCTAGAGTTATAAAAACATGCAGAATAAATGTACTTTTCTTTGTTTTATTCTCGGAACTCTGTGTCAGGTGCTAGGAATACACAGTGACGAAGCAGTCAGGACTACTATTCTCATGGTTTTGGGTCCAGCTGGCTGCTCTGGCTTCCAGTGAAATTACAGAAAAAGTGAAGTTTCCTCATGACCTGCATGAGAGCAGCCAGGCTTTTCAGAGGCAATAAGAGGCTTTTTATCATCTCTTCATTCAATCTCATTCAAAGTAAGATCCAGCCCTTATCTTACAGAGATTTGAAACTAATTGAGAGGAAAGGACTTGCAGTGGGTAGAGGCAACATTTTCACAGCCTGATGACTTAGTGAAAACAACAAAGATATGAATTACTGCCCTCATCTACAGAGGTTTGACCAGCTTTTGAAGAAAGCAGTGGAACCAGTCATCAACTTTTAAATAATTAATCAGAGTATGATAATTCTATTTAGTTGGAAGAATTAAAATTTTCAATTATCTATGAAAATATTAGACACAGGACTACTTATAAAATAGATATAAAATTAACAGGGGGAAGGTAATTTAAATCACATTCTTTCAATAGAATATTGCACAATCATTAAAAGATTTTTTTTTTTGACAGGGTCTCACTTTGTAGTTCAGGCTGGCCCTGAGCTCACTATGTAGCCCAGGCAAGCCTTGAACTCAGCAATCCTCCTGTCCCTGCCTCCTGAGCGCTGGGATGACAGGCGTGAGCCACCACGCCCGGCACTGTGGTATGATTAAAAGATTTTTAATTGAATGATGCGGATATATGCTCAGGATACAATAGTAAGAAAAAGTAGGATAGGAAATTGTATTTGCTATTTGATGCTAGTGTGTATTTCTGACATCATATTTTATTATGATAAAATAATGTTTGTTCAATAAACATTAACTGATACATAGCAGTTGTGTCTAGAGAATGGGATCAAAATTGCTTTGATATCACTTACCTAAAATTTTCAAAGTTTATATGTTAAGTATACATCACTTTTGTCAATATAAAAAATTTTACACTTGATCTTAGCCAAAAGGCCGAGAAGCAATTTATATAAAAAATTTTAAAAGTCATGACTCAATTAGAAGTATCACCTAGTGTGCTCTTAATCACACTTGGTTTGGATATTTTTCTTTAGTTGTTTTGCTTTGTTTTGTGGATTTTTCTTCCTTACCACAGATTGAACTAAGGGCTCACACACTAGGAAAGTGCTGTACCACCGTATCCAACCCGATATGTTCTTAATTGTGGAATTTTTTTTTTTTTTGAGACAGGGTCTCACTTTGTAGTTCAGGCTGGCCCTGAGCTCACTATGTAGCCCAAGTAAGCCTCAAACTCAGCAATCCTCCTGTCTCTGCCTCCTGAATGCTGGGATGACAGGCGTGAGCCACCACGCCTGGCACTGTGGTATGTGGTGTTGATTTCTGGTGGGTGTGAATTACCACACCCAGCATTGTACGTGGTTACTGGGATTGAACTCAGGACCTTGCGCTTGTGAGGCAGGCACCGGCACCACTGAGCTAAATCTCTGGCCTGAAATTTTTCTTTTTTGAGACAGGGTCTCGCTTTGTAGTTCAGGCTGGCCCTGAGCTCACTATGTAGCCCAGCCAAGCCTGGAACTCAGCAATCCTCCTGCCTCTGCTTCCTGAGTGATGGGATGACAGGTGTGAGTCACCACACCCAGCATTGTGGGGTGTGGTACTGATTGCTGGTGGGTATGAGTCATCAAACCTGGTATTGTTGTATATGGGTACTGGGGGTTGAAAACCAGGGACCTTGCACTTTCTAGGCAGGCATCGGAACCACTGAGTTAAATCTCGGACCTGTGAAATTTCTCCTTTGAGACACTGAAGATGATCTAATCCTTCACCTTGCTCTACGGATGTTTCCTAGATATGCTAAGATATGTGGGCCAAGGCCACACGGTGAGCTGGTACTGACTAGACAAGGTCAGTCTTCCTCTCTGCTGCCCTGCTTCCGCTCAGGGCAGCAGACCGCTGCTCTGCGGGAGATGCTCATCAGTGTGTTCCTCTCCTCGAACTGCTCTTCTGGTGGAACAGTGAGTTGGAGGGGATGGAGGTAAAATACAGAAATCCCCTTTGCACAGAGAAGAGTTAACCTCTGATCCAAGAAGGACAAACAGATACAGCTTATCTAATAAAAATAAAGCTGAAAAAACAATTTAAGTCACCTCATTCCAGACAGGATTGAGTTCGCTATCAATTTTCTTTGTCTTCTTTTTCTCATCTGCAAATAAAAAATAAGAAATTCAATCAAAGAGAGCTAAAAAGGACATAAAATTCATTTATGCTTTCTGAGAACATTACCCAAGAGCCTAATTAAGTGCCTTCATTGCCCCACGTCCAGCTTATATCACGGACCACTAGAATCCAGCTTTTCCCAACAGAATGGTGCATATTGGGTTTACAAATTGAGAGTTGGGGTTCAAGATCATGGAAGTGCTGTAATCCTCTGCCCACCTCTTGCCCAGGTCATACAGGGCCTTTGTGTCTCTAGCTTGATGCTAAAGGTCCTGGCACATCATCTTTTATTTATGCACTCATTTATATTTTGCAGTACTGGAGATCAAAATCATGACCTTGCACTTGCAAGGCAGGCAGCAGTGCCCCTGAGCTAAATCCCTGGCTGGTACACCATTTTTGAGGTGTACCATGAGGTGCTCTGAGGTTCTGCTACACCATCCTGTAGATCAGAGTGACAAGGTTCAGAAATGTGAAATGAGTCTGAGTTCTTATGTGGCGGTGGACCCCTGATAGAAACCTGGAAATGCAGCTCAAAAGCCTGTGCTGCCTCCAAGTTTGTTAAAATCCGAACACAGAAAAGGAGAAGCTGAACTCTCTCCCAGAGACCATGGAGAAAGAAATTAGGAAAGGGCACTATCCAGGACCAGCCCACTTTTACTCAGGGCCCACCTTTTCTGACGACCCAAGGTCTTTTGCCTCGTCTGCGCCTGCATGGTCCACCTCTAAAGGAGCCAAGAAGTCAATCCAGCCAATGCCTCAAGTTTCCCTGGAGCAAAGTCCTAAGAGCAGGGCCCTTCTTGGGTCCCTGTTCCCAAATGATTACCAAAATAAAAGCCAACCTTTGAGACTGAATACTGTGTAGGCATTATGGCTTTAGACGTGGTATATATTTCTGTCGTCATCCTCCTTTCACAGCTAAGGAAGCTGAGGAGTCGTGTATCTAAAGTCATCCAGCCAAAAAGTGGTAGGCTGTTTCGCTTTGGCAGCCATACTTTGAGCCACACCTCAGCCTTTCTTCCCCTCTACTGCTCTGGAATGTAGGAGGTAGAGGGTTTTGTTTGACCAAAAGTCACATTGCTTCTGCTCTGAGAGCCGGGAATAGCACCTCATTCTCCTAAGACCACAGCATAGCAAGGCCATGAGTCATGGCCCTTACTCCACTAAGTTAACTTTTCCACTTGAGTGGGCACCACTCATAGTCCAGCTGGCTTCTCTTTCTGTTTCCCCTCTTGTAAGAGAGAAAAAATGGGAACAAAGAATAGCCAGCAGGGATTTCACAGTTTATCCTGCAGAAATGACCTACAAAGTGAGTTCTCTCATAAGCATAAATCGACTTCTTCACTCATACTCAACAATTTTTTTTTTTCTTTTGAGACAGGGTCTTGCTTTGTAGTTCGGGCTGGCTCTGAGCTCACTATGTAGCCCAGGCAAGCCTTGAACTCAACAATCCTCCTGTCTTCCCAAGTGCTGGGATTACAGGCGTGAGCCACCACACCCGGCACTGTGGTATGTGGTATTGATTGCTAGTGGGGGTGAGTCACCATGCCCAGCATTGAATGTGGTTACCAGGGATCGAACTCAGGACCTTGTGCTTGCAAGGCAGGCACTGGAACCACTGAGCTAAATCTCCGGCCCAAAACAAATATTTTTAAAATACTGTTTGGTAGGCACTGAGCTGGACTCTGTGAGAAATGCAAAAATATCCATGACATGGTTCCTGGTTCCAGGAGACAGATATATAACTGAAAGAGCAAGAATTTCAGTCGGCACCACAGGACTACAGATGGAAACGTAAACTCTCCGGGAAGAAAGGTGACTTCAAGCCTTGGTACCATGATGTGCTCACACAGGGCGCAGAGGTAGAGCTGGAGGTTGAATGAGCAGGAGGAATTGCAAACATGGAGCTGAGAAGAAAAGGCAGAAGCAATGAGGTGGGTGGGTCAGCCATGGGGCAGGGAGATCCAGCCATGTCTGAGACTCTGCAGGGGCCAACTGGCTGGAACTGAGGGGCACAGGGATCTTTGAATAGCTGGCTAAAGTTTATATGGTCAATATAAGCAGCTGAAGAGAGGAGGGTATTAGAAACTGGATTTAAGTTTATAATCTCATAAATAAAGCCAAGTTGCTCCACAGCTCTTCCAAGGAATGATTCAGTTGTGTGTTAAGAGCAAAAGGGAGCGGCTGAGTCCCAGCAGAAACCGGTTCACCACAGACCAGGAACTCAAGTGGACCCTCCCACAGCTCCCAGCACCAAGCACATGATGCTGACGTTCAGGGTGGTGCTGCAACAGGGCGCTTTGTGCAAGCCAGGTGTTGGGAAGCCCGTTACCAGTGCCATCCTGTTTACTCCTCCTAGCTAGCCTGTGAGCTAGGTATTGCTATTTCACTAAGTTTGCAAATAAATAAAGTGAATCCGGAATGGTTAGGTAACTGACCCAAGATCCCAGAGCCGGAAAGAAGCCCTCTGAATAATCTACTTTGATTCGGGGCCCTTACATCTAACCCTTGAATTCTCCTATTTCTTTGGTTAATATGGGAAAAGAAAGAAACCCAGCTCATTCTCTTCTAAAGTAGGGTTTGTAAAAAAAAATGTGAATACATTACATTTTATTTAAATCCTATTCTCACACATAAATATGTTAGCCCAAAAAAGGAGATAAATTCTTTTCTATCAGAAATCAGAGTTAAATATTGATATTATTCAATTATTTGGGCTTATTGCTTTTTTTAAGGGTAAAGTTTTAGGCACTGAACTCCTGAATAAATTACAGGAAACTCCCTCTCCA
Source organism: Thryonomys swinderianus (assembly GCA_004025085.1). Classification (NCBI taxonomy): domain Eukaryota; kingdom Metazoa; phylum Chordata; class Mammalia; order Rodentia; family Thryonomyidae; genus Thryonomys; species Thryonomys swinderianus. Next base: position 24,660 of record PVIC010019006.1, read on the forward strand.
AGCTCTGTATTACCTCCCTCCTCCTTGCTGCTGCCACCTCACTTATTAAGATGATTCTTATGCGAAGGAATTAAATACTTTTAACCTAGAACAAAACAACTGACTCAAATGCAGAATATTTTAGACTGAAGGCGTTTTAGTAGTGTTTCCTGTTTTTTAATGAGCTATGCCTGCCTCTTCCTCAGTTCTGTGAAGGTCACCGCTGCAATCGTTAACCCAGTAGCCTCCCAACAAAAGCTCCCAGGACTGAAGAGCTTCCTCGTAATTCACAGAACTATTTCCTTTGTCAGTCACCTACTGGACAATGTGCCAAAACCTTGTTGAAAAGACTTGCGGGACTGTAGAATTCCTAAGACTAGCCTACCATACCTGTGCCAGGTGCCATGCACTGCACACCTTATACCTGCCGTCCTCTGCCACCATGTGGACCGATTTCTCAATCTCCCCACCCCCACTGGTGATTTCTCTAGAGGAATCTGATTAACCAACCAATCATAGCAGGTAACCACAACAATAATGACATCTCCCATGGTAACATTTTTTTTTTTTTTTTAGACAGGGTCTCACTATGTAGTTCAGGCTCGCTCTGAGCTCACTATGTAGCCCAGGCAAGCCTCGAACTCAGCAATCCTCCTGTCTCTGCCTCCAGAGTGCTGGGATTACAGGTGTGAGCCACCAAGCCTGGCACTGTGGTATGTGGTATTGATGGCTGGTGGGTGTGAGTCATTATGCCCAGCATTGTATGTCGTTACTGGGATCAAACTCAGGACCTTGAACCTGTGAGGCAGACACCAGAACCACTGAGCTAAATCTCTGGCCCCATGGTAACATATTTTTAAACACTTCCAAATATACAACATCTCACCCTCCCTGATAAAATTGCAAACAAAATGACAGGTGATAGCCCAACTCTTCTGATTGGACTTTCACATCCATGGTTTTTCCATTTTTTGCTGTTATCTCTAGAATATATAATAAGGCCTAAGTATCCCACTCAGAGTCCTCATGTGTAAATTGGTGAATTCAGGCAAGGTAATCCTTAAATTTTCTCTGAGTACAAGCAGAACATGAGCTTTAGGAAACAACCTTAAGTCTTGAATGGTTAGATTGTTGTCTTTCTGAAATGGCTCCTGAAATTTCTGAGAAGTAGTGATGGTATTCTCAAAGTTTTCCTCAGTGACCATACTTCTTGATGAGAAAAATAAATCAGTATAAGATCTCTAGGCTCAGCCATTCAGCTAGTCTTGACCTCCACTTAAAAATACTTCTGCATTTTTTTCTGGGTCCTCTTTTTCCCCAGAAATAAACAATCACCCACAAATTCATCTACTACTTGACTAAAGCTTGACAGATCCTTGAAGCCTCTTCACACATGGCTGACATTTATTAAGTATTCCAAAATTATCACCGTTCCCAATAATTTCCATGAGTTAACTGTTTTAATTTTCAAAATAACTCTAAGAGGTAAATTGTTTCCCTTTTTTTTTTTTTTTTTTTGAGACAGGGTCTCACTTTGTAGTTCAGGCTGGCTCTGAGCTCACTATGTAGCCCAGGCAAGCCTTGAACTCAGCAATCCTCCTGTCTCTGCCTCCTGAGTGCTGGGATGACAGGCATGAGCCACCACGCCTGGCACTGCTAAGAGGTAAATTGTTATGATCATCTCAGTTACAACAGAAAAAACCAAGATACTGAGAAATTCAGCAATTTATCAGAAGTTAAACAGCTCGGAAGTAATGGGGCTGAAAGATAGAAGTGTCTATGACCATACCACCCTGAACCCTCCTGCCTGAAAGACAGAAGCACAGAGTTCTTCCAGAAACTGGAGGATCAAGACCACACAGCGACTCTTTGAAGTCTGGCAGTAATTTTCTCAGTAATTTGAGGGAATTGAATTTCATTCATTTGCACAAGTACTCGGGTTTTTTGGTTTTGTTTTGATTTTTTTTTTAAGACAGGGTCTCACTTTGTAGTTCAGGCTGGCCCTGAGCTCACTATGTAGCCCAGGCAAGGTTTGAACTCACCATAATCCTCCTGCCTCTGCCTCCCAAGTGCTGGGATTACAGGTTTGAGCCACCATGCCCGGTGTAGTGGTATGTGGTACTGGAGATGGAACTTGGGACCTTACACTTTCCAGGCAAACTCCAGAACCACTGAGCTAAATCCCTGGGCTGGCACAAATATGCTTCAGTGAGAACATGAATACAAAGTGCCCAACACTGGCCCTGTACATAGGAAACAGTGATCCAACAGGAGGTGTCAGATAGCTCCTTATTCTGGCAAGAGGGGAGCGCCCTCTGCATAGCCAAGATGGTTGCAGGCTGTGAGGCACAGGGCTCCAGTGACCATAGGAAGGGCTCTGAGGCTGGGAATAACTTTTTCACATGGCTCTGCTCCAGGCCCCAGAGGCCTCTTGGGGCAGCTGGCATGTGGGCAGTGATTATCCTCCATGGCAGTCATCCTGGCAGCCAAGAGCATCAGATGCCTCCACAATAAGCAGGAGCCAGTGAAGGCTCTGCTAAGGGCCAACAGGAGACCTGACCACTCATGACCTGAGCAGGCCTGGGAGAGCCCACTGGGAGTCTTCTCTAGAGGAATGTCTCAGACTTTCTAATTCCTGCTGCCCTAGCACTCCAGGAGGATGTTGCCAAACAGGTTCCAAAGACAAAAGCATTTGGCCAAGTAGTGGCTGTAAAACAAAAATAAGCTGCTTTGTCCATTGCTGAAGCCACTGCTTCGCTTCAGTCAGGGCTGGCCGGTCCAGGCAAAGACAGCCAGGGTTCTGGTTCCTATTCTATCCCCAGTGTACTCCTGGCTTCTGAGATGTCCTTTCGGGCCCGCAAAGTCTCCCATCAAACTCAAATCCTCCAGCTACATCAAGCCTGGAACTTTGAAGGAGTCACACAGAAGCTCCCCTCTAAAAACCAAGACCAAGGAGTGATCATGTCCCGCCTTCGCCAACTGCCAGGACTCAGATGGAGGGAGCCTACAATTGGCTGCCTTGGTATTGACTTTTGTGTGAGTATAAACTTTCAACACATCTACTTCTAATCTTTATGAGGGAAGTACTACCATAGCCTAACCACTTTATAGCTGCAGAAACTGAGATTCAGTGATCTTCATTTACTGGCCCAAGATCACAGCGCTAGTCTAAGTCCAACTCTATTTCACACACAAACCTTGTCCTTCCCTATTGCCTCGGGGGAGAGGGCCAACCAACCTATGACTGTTTCCACCCTCACTTACTAGCTGCAGCCTTGGGCTCCTTCCTCTAACTTTCCTTACATAGATTTCCTCATTAAAAAATTGTATCTATGGGCCAGAGATTTAGCTCAGTGGTTCTGGCGCCTGCTTCGCAAGCACAAGGTCCTGAGTTCGATCCCCGGAAACCACATACAGTGCTGGTTATGGTGACTCACACCCACCAGCAATCAATACCACATATCACGGTGCCGGGCGCGTGGTGGCTCACACCTGTAATCCCAGCACCCGGGAGGCAGAGACAGGAGGATTGCTGAGTTCAAGGCTTGCCTGGGCTACATAGTGAGCTGAGGGCCAGCCTGAACTACAAAGCAAGACCCTGTCTCAAAAAAAAAAGAAAAAAAATTGTATCTAATGTTTAAGAAAAATGGCTTCCATATGTAGCAATTATCACCTGCCAGTCACATTTCCAAAGGTTTGCCAGACTGAGCCTCAGTAAGTAGCTTGCCCAGGGTCATTTCTAGCAAGAAATAAAGCCAGAATATGAATACAGCTGTTCTGTGTCTTGGGCCTTAATTGCTGCAGCTGCTGACTGGCATGTTTCAGTGACATAATTTACTACAGAATGAAGTAACCCTAACATTCAGCAAATCCACTTTCAGCCCGTCAGAGGAGATGAAACCAAGAAGTTCTATCAAAGCCTCCCTGTCCCATGAAAGGGGGATGAAAAAAGTCACATGGCAGAGTGGCAGAAGGACCCAGCCAGAAAGCATGACAGTGCCCAGACGTGCGGATGTTACTGCATGATGGATGAGCTCCAGAACCAGCAACTGCTTCCATTAGAACAGCCCTGGGAGGATCCAGTTCTCTGACCATTCTACCTCCAAGAGAGTGTCAAGAGAAAAGAAAATAAACCACACACAAGGATTTTGAAGAGAAAAGCAAAGCTTGGAGTCAAAACTTTGACAATTTGATCTTATCCCCTTCTAGCCAGAAAATGACTGGCTGAACTTATTCTAGCCCTCCAATCCCAGCATCCTATAATTATCTCTCACCCCATAATTAACTGTCTCTTTAGATGAGATTGGCCATCACTGCCTGTATTTTTAATTCACTTCCCTTGGTCACCCATCCTTCAAATGGCTTTGGTCTCCGGGCTCTTTAGGCTCTCTTTAGTCTGGTTGCTGAGGTTCTGAGCCCTGGGAAGTGGAAGACAGGAGTGTTTGTGGACTACTGTTTTTCAGTGAAGCCTGGGACAGGGAAAGAGGGTGGAATTAAAGCAAGAATGACATCAAGCACAAGGAAATGAGATCCATGTTGTTTCCTCCCTATTCTTCCTGGCTACACATCTTTCCACTTAAAACTCACATTTTTAATACCTTATAAGTTAAGAGTTTTAAGTCCCACAAATGAAAGGGCTCAAACTCAGCTATCAGTGGAACTGATTCACTGCTAAACTATGTCACCTCTGGTTCTCTGAGTCATAAAGATTTTTATCAGCCTGAGGCAAGCTCAGCCCGCTCCCTTTTCTCATTCTTTCATGCTTAGTACACTTTCTTCCTCTTTCAGGCTGGATCCAAATGACCCCAGCACACTGAGTAACTCAGTCCACTTAAGGGTGGAAGCATTTACTTGGCTGGGTGGTCTGGCCCAGGTGGGCACTGCTTCCCTGTCTGTACTGAGCCCTGAGAATGGACATGCATTACCCGGTGGAGCCCTGCTTGTGCCTCGGTTCCCCTACAGGGAAAACAAGTAAGGAATAACACTTCCTTCCTCAGAATAAAATGAGGAGTGAATACCACATTCAAGTGGGTCGCAGTGTAAAGCTGAATAAAAGGTGGCAGAGCATGTAACCGTTACATATTCAGGCTTCCACCTGTGCCAAAAGCTACTGAAGACCTCAGCAGCAGCTACCACTTAAACGCTTTCTACACAGTATTGCTGAAGTCAAGTAAACCCTTACACCACAGCCGGTGGTACAACTCTACCCTGTGTTTCACAAGTGAGGCCGCTGAGGTCCAGTAGTGCCACCAACAGTGAGGAATCGGAAGTCTGTGGTCGTTTGCCACTCTCTGTGCTATCCAACAAGGCTGTCAGGAACCATATGTAATTTTGTACATTTAAACTAATTAAAATTAATATTAGAATTTCAGACTCTTCATCACAGTAACCATATTTCAGCAGTCAGTAACCACATGTGGCTAGTGACTACCACAATCGACAGGGTAGACTTTGACTATTTCCTTCATCATAGAAAGTTCTACAGAGAGTGCTGCTCTAAATAATCTGCCATGCTGAAGACACAAAAATTTGCCACAGAAAGTTTAAAAAGTAAGTGATCCATTCTATTTTCATCAAACTGACCTGTTATTTTGATAAAATGTGAATATCATCTAGGCCTTTTTTCCAGATTCACAGCTTTGTCTTTCAGAGGAGTGATCACCAGTTCTATAGTTCTAAAGGGATCAGCTGTCCTCATTTGATCTGCAAACTTCATTTTTTTTTTTTTGAGACAGGGTCTCTCTTTGTAGTTCAGGCTGGCCCTGAGTTCACTATGTAGCCCAGGCCTGGAACTCAGCAATCCTCCTGCCTCTGCCTCCTGAGTGTTGGTATTACGGGTGTGAGTCATCACGCGCCAGCACTGTGGTAGGTGGCACTGATTGCTGGTGGGCGTGAGTCACCATGCCCGGTACTGTTGTATGTGGTTACCAGGGATCCAACCAGGGACCTTGCACTTGCTAGGCAGGTACTGGAACCATTGGGCTAATCTCTGGCCCAAACTTCATATTTCTTTAGTCACTCACTGAGCCCACTATGTTTCACTTGCAATGTGCAAAGAAAGCCAGACTTGCAGAGATGGGATGAGAATAAACATCTTATTCTAGACACCTGAAATACACCATCTCATTTGATTTTTATAATCTTTAGAAGTAGGTCTTGTGTTTCATCTCACTACTGGGGAAACTGCGATTCACAGATTTCTTGCCATTAATGAAAGCAAAGCCCTACATCAAGATCAGGGGTAGTTTGGGGTTCTCTTACTTTCTTTGAGGTACTACATGGGTCCTGACCAGCCTGTGGAAACTTTCAAGTCTTTAATATTAAAGGCCAGTTATGTAGTCTGTAGGCACAGAGATCT
>PVIC010019007.1:0-22500 GCA_004025085.1 Thryonomys swinderianus
TCTGCTTCCAAGGTAGGTGCAGTACCACTTGAGCTAAATCCCCAGCCCCATGTGAACATTTGTAAAATTAAGTTTTTCAGCATTTTTTCTCATCATTTTAAAATTTGGAACTTGAGATTCAACAAAATTATAATATAGTAATTATGAGAGAATTTGCACAATAATTAAAAATAATATAGAAGTAGGAACCGAGGATTTAGCTTATGTGGTTTTGCGCCTACCTCAGAAGCACAAGAATCTGAGTTCGATCTCAGGTACCACAATAAGAAAATAAATGAATAAAAAATAAATAAATAGATAAATGAATAAATAAAATCATAACTAAATCCTGAAAGAATATAGGAATATGTTTAGGGAGAGAAAATTTTGAAAGAGTTTGAGTTGGCATCCTCTCAACCTCTCAGTCTCTGCTTAAAAGATTCTTTTGAAATATTTCAGCAGACTTTCTCCACCTATTTCTTTCCTATGTAACATCTACTTATCAAGATGTGATGAAATAAATGTCCCAACATGCATCCTTGAGCAGAAGGCTGAAAAATTACAGATATAGGCTAAATGTGTATGAAGGCAAAACTGATAAAAGTAGAATGTAGAATAAACTTTTAAAGAGTGATTCAGGTTCTCAGTTGTTTGTATTTATTTCACAATGCTCTTGAACCACTGAATCTCATTTAATTTTGTGAATAAATAGTGTGAATCTTCTTCAATAGATTAGACACAAAATCAATGACTTAAAAAGCAAGGGTGAAAGCGTCCTTTCCATGTAAATATGCTGACTTACAATGATTCATGTTCTGGTAATGTAAATTGAAATATTTGATTCATTGTCTTAGTGTATATAAAATTACCACATAGGAAGCATGATTGATATGAGGACATAATATTCTTCATACAGTATTCCTTATATTACATCAAATTTGCTGCTAAATTAAAATTCAAGTATCCTCATACATTGATTCCTTCATAAAAATTAAGATACAGTAAGAATAAGCTATATTCTAAATGAAACATTATGAGAACTGCCACTCACAATATAATTTTACAAAAAGATTGAAGTCTATAACAAACACAAACGCTGTTGTTTTCAGCAAGTCAAAAATGGCTGGTAGCCAAGTGAGGCCAGTCATGCCAGAAATTCTGAACACTGGACTCTTATAGAGAATGATTAGTTAACATGGTTTTAATGATGAATTAATGAGCAGTAAAAGCATTCTAATTCCAATATGTACAAAACCTTCTCTATGAAGAAACAGGACCAGGAAGAACAGACCCGTGACCTTTGAGATGCCAGTAAAGGTTGGGTTCACTACAGTGAACGCCCAATTCGTCTTTCAAGGTTAACTACACATGCCATGCTGGGAAATGAAACAATTACTAACGAATTTTATAGGTATATTCTGTCAAATTTAAAAGGCAATCAAAAGTCTAAATTAAAATTGTGCCCAAGTAATGCATATAAAAGGAAACTAGAAGTGTATGTGTGTGTGTGTGTGTGTGTGTGTGCCTCCACGTCTGTACATATTTTGTAAAAAGACACTTTTAGAAAAAGACAGGTTCAAGTTTTCAAGTGATAGAACAATGACAGTCCTTGTGCCAAACAAAGGGAACAGCCGTCGCCGAACGGAGGTGTATCCGGGAAGGGACAGTATCTAATCACCTGGGCACCATTAGCACAGCAAGGCGAGATGATTCATTATTCTGTAATTAACTTTTAATTAACTTTACTCTGCTTTACTTATTTTAGAAAATTAAATAAACTTCGTTTTATTGCTCATGCTAAACCAATGAGCAGAAGCTGGAGTCTTGCTCTAATTAAAATAAGCAGTTGAACAAAATTGTGTGTAAAGCATAACGAAGAAGTGTTTCTGTCCAGCTGATATATATCTTATGTTCTGAAACACTTTGATAGGTTTTCCAAGAATTCCATTAGTTCAGCAGTGAGGTCTTCTATAACATGCGATTTAAGAAATAACGTTATAGCCCAGGCTTAAGTAGGGCATACCTGATGAAAACTTATTAAGTAGCATTTCAAATTAAATGAGTAAGCCCTCTGTGTGTGCTTATGAGCCTGAAAGAGAAAGGAGTGGCAATGAGATAGAGAAAGAAGAAAAGAGAGAAGGAGAGAGGAAAAGAATGGGAGGAAGGGGTAGAAGAGAGGACAGGAAAGGGGAGATAAGGTGAAAACAAGAATTTGAAACTGTGCTATTTCATTAGTCATCAGCGTAAGAGCTATACATTTTTAAGGAGAAACAAAAATGTAACGCCGTGGAGCTTATGTAATAAGATTATACGCTGTGCATCATTTTACAGATTCTCGCTCCTGTATTTATTTTAAAACATCCATTCCATGTTTGGGTGTCAAGCCTAAAACATTGACATTCAACAGTAAAGTGCTGTTCTAATTGATCTAATTCATTTTCTACAAAGGAATACTTGACAGAGAGTGAATTATATTTAATCTGATGAATTTGAGCTTTAATGCTTTTAATATAAAAGTCAAATGAAATGATTCACTTCACCTGAAGTCCTGAAGTATTATGATAATTTCTATTTTGTTTATGTAAGTCTCAAGATGTATAGGGAATTTCTACATAAGTCTAGGGATAATTAACTTATGTACTTCATTACAACAATTAAGAAATTTCAATTTCCTTACTAAACATCACTTGTATCTGTATTCCTTATCATTAACTAAGTGAGCATTTTGCTGTGATTTCTGATTACAGTCTCTAATTTTTATTTCTACATGCTATCTTGTTTTCTGTGATTTATTGCCCCTGAATCTGACCTTTTAATAGCATGTCTTCTAACATTCTGTGCTCTCTGAAGACATCGCATCCCCTAATTTCACTCTACCTAGCCTGTGAACACAGACAGTCAACAGTAAGGCATTAGCCTCATAGGCAATTCCTTACCCATCAGTGCTTCTGGAAGACCAGTCTGTGACACATCCTCATTTTTTTTTAGCTGGGAAACTCTGATTGTCACCAACTAAAGCATACTGAAAGCCAGGAAAGTGAAAATAGAAAGGCCTATCACCTAGACAGTATTGAAGCCATTTTTTACTCAGAACTTTACCAAATTCTTTTTCCTTTCTAGTGCAACTTTTGATGTACATGTAATTAGGAATTTATATTTTATTTCATGCTTGTTCTATAGTGAATTGATGAACTGGGTTCCTTGCAAGTTCCTCTCGTTCACTATAATCCAAACCTTTCCTTATTTGCAATAATCCCTTTATCTATTCTGAGGAAAAGCAAGTCTCCTTTTATGCCTTAGATCAAGCCAAAAAACTAAAATGCTTGAAAGCTTTCCCAAAGGCCATACAAAAAAGAAATGAATGGAAGAATCAACAACAACTAAAAGATCAAACAACATTACAGTCCAAAAATAACAAATAACGACTTTCTCATTTAGAGAATATTTATTTTTGTACTCATATTTTTAAGGAAAAATACCATTTTTAGAAAATATGGCTATGGGAAGCAATAGATTTTATTTAATGATACTTTTATTATTAGTTATTATTATTATCATTTAGTTTTGGAGGTGTCTGAACCTGAATCGCTAGAACAATTAAAAAGGACACGGTTCGTGCAGATCTCTTGGCAAGCGTCAAGAACTGTAAGAACCGTAAGAGTCAGTGTCATAATATCTTGCCACCAGCATTTACTCAATTGCTCTTTATCAAATGTAGGGACAGAGTCTCTATTGGGAATTACCGTGTGACAAACTATTGCATGAGTTCCTGGTTTAGGCTGAATTTTAATTCCACTGCTGAGGATCAAACCGAAGCCCTCAGATGCTAGTCATTCAATCTACCAGGCAAGTATACGCAAAGCTGTAATTTTTAAAACTTACTTGAACGATTTCCCTAAATCCAGCACAGGTTTTTAGAAGGAGCTTTTGGAGAACTATGCAGAACAGGAAGAATGAGACTTAAAGTGACTCACACATGGGCAGGTGTATATTCTGATCCTGGGAGCTCTATCATTTTTCATTTGTTTCTGACTTGCTCACTGTGCTCATAGATACACCATTTTCAATCCTTCTCTAAACTTTATGTATCACCCTTGATTTTTATTTCTGTCTTGAAGGTTTTTTTTTTTTTTTTTTTGAGACAGGGCCTCACTTTAGTTCAGGCTGGCCCTCAGCTCACTATGTAGCCCAGGCAAGCCTCGAACTCAGCAATCCTCCTGTCTCTGCCTCGCGAGCACTGGGATTACAGGCGTGAGCCACCACACCCGGCTTGATTTTTATTTTTAATGCCAAACTATTTTACTATTGCAGAGTATTTCTTAATATAATGTGAGGATAAAACATTCTCTTTAGCTTCAGATCAGTGCTTCTTGCCCTTGCATCTTCCGATACTTTGAATAATCACTTTCTTTCACTCATACAGATACTTGGAAGGTATTTATAGACTGTGATCAAATCTCCCTCAATCTTCTACTCTCTTAACTATATAAATGTCTATGACCCAATATCTCATCCAACACATTATTGGTATCACTACTGCCCTTCCTTTTTATTATTAATTTTCCATTAACTCTCAGTTCTTCTACTTATCCAATATCAGGATAAATAGCAATGCAATAATTCTTTATTTTTAAATTTTTGACTATGGATTGTTTAATTTTCAAAATGAAAGTTTCATCAATGTGTCAGGTTACATACTTACAAGAAATACATGTATTTTTTCAGTTATCATCATCCCCATGTTTCAAGATTATAATGTGAATAATGCCTCCTTAAATTTCTATGTAATTCTTCCCTGAAAGGACCTCAGTTGTCTTAATTACTAGAAATACATACATTGGCTAAAAAATAGTTTTATGCTTTCAATAATTTGTTGACTGTGGCTCTAAAAAGTAGCCTCATGTTTGTATTCACTCATAAACTTTCCTAAGGTCCAACAAAATCAATACTTTCAAAGTCTATTTTTATACACTTTTATGCCAGGTGTGGTGGCTCATGCCTGTAATCCCAGCACTCGGGAGGCAGAGGCAGGAGGATTGCTGAGTTTGAGGCTTGCCTGGGCTCCATAGTGAGTTCAGAACCAGCCTCAACTACAAAGCGAGACCCTGTCTCAACAACAACAACAACAACAACAACAACAACAACACTTTCTAGGTGTGTTTTCTAAATGAGCAGCAGTAGTAAGAAGCATGCTTATGTTCACAATCATATATGTATATATATATATATATAAATGTTAATATTATTGCATATAGGCACACACATATATTGTTAAGTACACATATGTACTATTAAAAGTCATTACATAAATGTTCTAGTACATTGTTAAATGGATTTTAAAATAGAGATTTTAAGGAATTCATTGAGGGGATATTTACTTGTTCCACTGAGAAAATGCACCTAAACACACACAAAAAAGAATAACAATATGATCTGTGAATGAAGACCCATGGAAAAACTGGCAAAATGTAGTAGGGTGTGTGTGTATGTGGGTGAGTAGTCTTATAGGAGGAGAGATTGTGCATGTTTGTTTTGGGTGGTGATTAGCTCTCAAAAGTTCATGAAGTGTTTTCCAAAGTAACACAAGACAAGGGGGATTTATTTAAGAACCCTGAGTTTATTATTATTTTTCTTTTCATAACAGAGATGAACTCAGGACCTTGAGCTTGCCAGCCAGGCATGGTGCCACAGAGTTCGGTGCCCAGCCCTCTGTCATTCATGTATTTATGCATTCACCTTCCGTCAAAATTTGGGTAAGAAATACAATATTCATATGAACATTTAACTGAATTTTTAAAATTAAGGTAATTCGCTTCTCTTGCCTAGACTGAGATTGTAGGCAAGCACTGACTACTATAATGACCTACTCAGTTTAATCCAGTATGTTGATAACTGTCTAATGCCAGTTGTCTTTATTGTACTATATGATTATGGTGAATAAAATAGAAAAGAGAAACAGCAATTTTATACTAAATGTGAATTTATGTATTTACTAAGGTCTCTTGTGATAATACCAAAACAGCTCTGCAATTTTAACTGCTCATGAATACAGAATTTAAGGCTTTTAGAACTGTTGTTTTTTTTTTTTTTTTCTGAAATCATATACTGGCCATGTGTGCTGTGTCTCAAATTTTGATTCAAAGGAAATACACATCATGATTTAAAAAAAAACTGTGTAATTGCAGTTTGTGAGTTATGGATTTTATGTCAGAAAAGTCCATGAAGTTAATATCTGCTTATCATCTACTTTCCCATAATATTTTAGGAGAATTATGTTACTATGAATAATTTCTGCATTGGTTAATATAGCAAACTGAACTATAGCTTTAGAAGGTATGATGAAAAAAGTAACTCTACTAATACTATTTTCTCACAAACATACAAAGCACGTGTTTTGTTATCCTTGGACACAGTGAATCAATTTCAAAAACCACTTTGAATCGTTGCAATCTTGAAGAGAAAATAATTTATACAAACAACTCTGTTATTACTAACTTTGCCAAGAAATACCAGATATGTGCACCACCCTCTAGTTTTTCATATTATTATCTATTTGTGTCTTTGAGACTTTGTCCCATGTAACTCCTCTTGAACACACAGAGTCTAGTTTCCTCTTCCTCTACCCATGTGATTCCCACAGGGGGCATTCACACCATCTTCTTTCAAGGGCAGCTGGACGTCCCTCCTCACTTCTCAGTTGTTCTCATTTTTTTTTTCTTTTTTTCTTTCTCTTTTCTTTTGGTGGTACCAGGGATCGAACTCTGGCCCTTCTGCTTCCAAGGTAGGTGCGGTACCACTTGAGCTAAATCCTCAACCCTCAGTTGTTCTGATTTAAATGTCCTCTTTCCATGCTTACGGAGAGCTTCAAATACATTTTGTTGTCAATCTGCCAGCTTACAGACCTTTGCAAACCTCAATTTAAGTTTACAAATATGGATGTAAAGCTTCAGATATGTAATTACCACCTGCCTCATGACCAAAAGTCCTTTGCATTATACAATGCTTATTTTTTATAAACCAACCTCAGACTCAGACCAAATTCACTCCAGTAATACACTTAATCTACTGTTAATATTAACATTATAATCAATTACTTATCAAAATGTCATTACACTCATATAATTTTATAATATATATATTATTTTTAAATCTCTCACAAGCTGTGGAAAACAAAATATTAATTTATTCTATTTTCAGAGCCAATGGAAAATGATTAATCATTTTAACATATTTTTAAATTACATGTTAATTTTATGCCAACTCTCAATTTTCAGTAATATCCTAATTTTGTTAAATATATAGTAGTTTTTAATTTTTTTTTTGAGACAGGGTCTCGCTTTATAGTTCAGGATGACTCTGAGCACACTATGTAGCCCAGGCAAGCCTCGAACTCAGCAATCCTCCTGCCTCTGCCTCCCGAGTGCTGGGATTACAGGCGTGAGCCACCATGCCTGGCACTGTGGTATGTGGTATTGATTGCTGGTGGGCATGAGTCTCCACACCCAACATTGTATGTGGTTACTGGGGATCGAACTCAGGACCTTGCGCTTGCAAGGCAGGTGTCAGAACCACTGAGCTAACCCTCCAGCCCAAATATATAGTAGTTTTATATATTATATCTATTTATAAATCTGTGTCTATCTATCTAGAAGTTTTTCCAGCTGTTTTGTTTCAAATTGTCATTGACTATGTGAGGGAGTGGACCAGGAAGCTGCAATAAGATCTCAATTTGAGATAAAAAAGTGGCAGTGAAATTTTTTTGTTTTTGCTGTAAATAAGAAAGGTGTTAAGGGTCCCAAAGGGGTCAGGTCAAGTTGACAATCAAATAATGCACATTCTCACTTCTTGTCAGCAAGTTGACCAGTTGACTATAAAATCAAAGCGAGAATCAGGAGACAGTGAGACCCATGGTCCTCCTGGGATCCCCAAGGCTCATGTTCAACGACATGCATTTGGTCCATGCTTAAGTCACCAAAGTCTTAACAGTTCAAGAAAGTACAGGTCCAAATCCTCCTATGAGACTCAAGGGAAGTTGTTAATTGTGAGTCATTATAAAAATGGAAGAGAAAGTTAAATACTGCCAAGGGTAAATGTCCCAGGGTAAACATACTAAAAGGGAGAAATACAAGGGTAGAAAGGAATGAGATGAAAGGAAGACGAAAATCAAGCTGGGAAAACAGTGAACATAGTGATTCCATGCCCAGCACCTGGGGCAAGTTGTGGCTGTGAAATATGAACTCCATTAGGCTTGGAGAGCCACAGCTCTAGAGCCTGGCTAGTCGCAGCTCTCAGGTTCTTTTCCTTGTGATGACTGGACCCACTGCTCACTGCTTCCCTCAGTCCTTGCGTGTTCCTGGCTTCTCCAACCTCCCAGGGTCGCCACTGCACTTTTCATTTCACTTTCACAGGTTCATACACTGGCTGACCATCCAGGGTCACACTGCATGACCTCTCCGGCCTTCTGAGGTCACTGCACGACCTCCTCAGAAATCTGGGTGGAAGCCTTCCTCACCTTCAAGACTCGCATGTCATGTATAAACCAGTACCATGTAGATGATGGCGAAGTTTGCTGTCAGCTTAAATAGTAGATAGTCCCCCTTGCATAATGGACCCCAGCAGAGGACTCTGAGTGCCTGGATGGCTGAACTGAACTCTGGGAAACATTTATTTTTGGGCCCAGAAAAAGTAGATTGGTTTTGGGCTTTTTTCTCAAAGCAAAGACTTTTAGTTTTGCAGGGCACAGAGTAGTTGTCTGGCTGTCCTCTGTTTGTCTTCAGGCTTCCCTCCAGTTGTTCTGATGCAAAACACATGGCTGTTTAAAAAAAAAATGCTAATCCTAAAAGAAAAAAAAAATAAAACAAAAACAAAAAAAATGCGAATCTTTTTGAATAATAAAGCTATCCTGGGCTAAAATTTTACAAGTTCAGGTGCTTTTTTTTAATTTTATTTTTATGACCAGCAAAACTTTTCAAGCAAAAGCAAAACTGAGCAGTTTTGTTAAAGTTCAGTCCTATAGGTCTGTGTCCTGTATCTCCAACAAGATGTGGATTCCCAGGGGCCTGTGAAGCCCCATTTCCTATGGCCTTATTATTTGCTGGCCTCAAGCTCTCTGAGGGTAACTTCACTCATTTCCTGAGGCTTTCCCCAGTTTATGTTCCAAATTCCTCTCTTTCCAAGTTCTTATAGCTAACAGGATATGGCTAACACTAAGGTCTGCTGCTTGCTCAAGCAATGGCTGTGCTCCCTTATACTATGGCTGCAGAGGCCTGGGAGAACCCAAAGAGAGGAATACTGTACCAGAAATCTTGAACAGGAAATTCCAGGAGCTTTCTTCCAAAGTGAAAGCTTGACATTTTGTACCTTTGATTCTATGAAAGGTGAAGTTTCATTGATTCTTAAGGTATCTTGGTTTCTTTTTTTTTTCTTTTTTTGAGACAGGGTCTTGCTTTGTAGTTCAGGCTGGCCCTGAGCTCACTATGGAGCCCAGGCAAGCCTCAAGCTCAGCAATCCTCCTGTCTCTGCCTCCTGAGTGCTGGGACTAGAAGCGTGAGCCACCACACTCAGCACTGTGGTATGTGGTATTGATTGCTGGTGGGCATGAGTCTCCACGCCCAGCATTCTATATGGTCACTGGGAATTGAACTCAGGACCTTGCGCTTGCAAGACAGGCGCCAGAACTACTGAGCTAAATCTCCAGCCCATCTTGGTTTCTTTTTAATGCTAATGTTTTCAACAAACATGCTGTCCTTTCTCCACCTTTACAGATGGTTCTTTTCTGGTTAAACTCTAAGCTTTTCAAATCATTGAGCTGCACTGTTTTCTGTGCAGTTTGCTCCTGATTTTCACCGTATGCTGTATTCTTCATTCTCCCTGTAGAGCTGGCTGAAGGGAGACTGGAGTGCCCATGCCACGGCTTGAAGGCTGCACTGCTTTGCAATTTCCTCCACTAACTTAATTAGTCCATTATCCTTAATCTTAGTTCCCTTCAACACAGATTCCCTCCACAGATGGGTAAAATATACATGCATCTTGTACCAGATTATAACACAAGGTCTCCTGTCCAACTGCCAGTAGTCTTTTTTTCCCATAGCCTATATTTCCCATAGCCTATATTTCTATAAGCATTTTGCTTTTCTGATCTTTGACTAGAATCTCCTTATCAAGCTCATCTTAAAACATTCTATAATTTTTCTAGTCAGCACTTCCAACCTTTGCAAACTCCTCCTGTGACCCACTTCTAAAAGCTTCTGAACAATATTATCAGGTATAGCCACAGCAGTGTTTCCAATTCCAACACCAAAATCTGTCTTGCTTTTTCTTGGTTAGTACATAATACAGGGCATCCACAACATACCAAAATGTAAGAGGGCAGGTTTATTTTGGCTCATGCTTCAATGTGTGTTTGGCAAGCTGTATGACCAAAATGGAATAGTAGAGGGACATGGAAAATGAAAAGCTACTTATTTCATGAAAGCCACAGTACTGAGAAGGGAGTCCCAGCAAAAGTACTTTCCTTGTCACACTCCTAGTGTGACTCCAATTCCAAAGATGCTCCAGCTCCCAACTACTGAACTCATCAAAGGATGAATCAACTGGTGAGTATAGCACCTAATAAGTTCCACCTCTGAACACACAAGCCATTTGGGATATATTGTAAGTGTAAATAACACTAGGTAACATCACTAGGTAATTTGCTTAGTTTCTACTATGTGTCAGAGACAAGACTAGATATTGATAAAATATTTAAATAAAATAAAAAGTCTTAATTTATAATCTTAATTTATAATATAAAATAAGTACAGTTAAGAAATGGGCAATTATACATGAATATAGTAAGTGCTACTGTGAAAAATAAAAAGGCCAAGTTCCCTAGTGACACATAAAAAGGAAATCTAACTTAATTAATAGGTTATGAAAGGGTTCTAACAATATGAAAACCTAAACTGACACCAGACATAAGCAAGGGAGAAGAGTGTTTCAGTCACAGAGTAACTAATGTGTATACAAAAAGAAACAAAGCCTCCCAAGAAAGAATATGCATCACTAATTGAAGTATTACTTCACAGATATTAAAAATAAAAGCAAATAAAAATGCCTGAAACATTAGAACATAGGGTAAAATGTTGGAGTTTTGTAATGTAGTTTTAAAAAGTTACAGCAATGAAAGATTCTTACATTTGAACTTCAGAAATCTAAAACAGTTAAGGGATTTGACTGAAGTCACATGTAATTGAATAAGGTACTTAAAGATGGAGTTTGGAAATCTGAACTTTCTAAAAGTACCATCCCAGAATCCTGTCCACCAGAACATACCATAAGAAACATGAACATATCTTAGATTTTGTCTTTATTGTACTCCTCCCCTTTTTGGCATTTACCTTGTTTCCCTAGTGAGCAAATATCAAAATACCTGTTTTAAATAATTTTTCTTTGCTAATCAGTGTCTAAACCTGGTTGGTTGCTTTTCCTTCTTATTGGCATTGGTATTTTCACTATGTCATCTTGATTTTAATTTAATCAAGCCTCAGTAGAAGTCTCTTAATATTCCTATTTCAGTATGCTCTCATACCTTTATTCATGTTTATTGTTTTATAACTATCCTAATATATCACAATAAAAAACTTGTTAAGGTGTGGGAAACAGGTTAAGGGATGTAACTAGAACCTTTGCACTAAGTTCTAGTCTCCTGTGAATGTGACAGCACAAGGTGCAACAACCAATAGACAGGCTGCAATGAGGTTTAGAGAAGAAGCTGAGCTTGGGCCTGGTCCATGCTATTCTGGGTAACAAAAGATCAAACAGTCGAGCTTGCCCCACTTTTATTTGGTACCAAGCTTTCATGCCTATAAACCCAGCATGTGGAAGGCAGGGCAGATGCTGACAATTATGTAGATGAAACTCCCATAGGGCAGGGCAGGTGGCAGCAATAATCCTTGTAGTTGAAGATCCTGGTGTAGCTCTGCCCTGGAGCATTACAGCATGTGAGACCACCAGAGTCCCTGTTGCTGCCAGAGGTGAAGACAAGAGTCAAGTCCCCAAGTCCGTCTGGAGGCAGGAAAGCTCAGCCCAGTAATGGTCTGATTGTGTAATTATTTCTCCCAAATAGGATTGTTCCCGACATTAGGGTCTTATTACGAGCCAGAAATTTTTCTAAGGTGAACTGCATAATGACTTAACACTTGCCATCATGAAAATCAGAGCTTTTTAAGGAGGACGTGCATATAAATCAAGTGTTGAAGTTACAGAGATGGCCAGAAGCCAACAAATTATCTGATGTAATCAAATTCAGTTTCAAGTAACATTTGACTTACTTTGTCAAGTGTGGAAGAACAAAGAAGAGTGTATAAGACAGAGAAACTGTCAGGTGTGAAGAATCCTAGAGAGAATTGGAAAGTCCAGAAAAAGGAACGCAACGAACTTCATTATAGTTTAATGCTAGAGTTGTTAAAGATGGAGAACAGTGTGAAACGGCAGATGTTGGAACAGATTGTGAAGGCAACAACTAAGGTAAAGAATTTAATTATTTCATATTAGTAAGAAGGCAAGTAACTGTAACCAGGTAGTAATTCATATTTTGTGTCTTCTACATGTTTTAAAAATATTTCAGGAAAACAATTTAAAGCATTGCAGAAGATTGTCTGAATTGGCTAAAGACTGGTATTGAGTCTTGTTAGTCCTGAATTTTTCCCACTAGTTTAAGATAATGACAAAGGATTAATGAGTATTGAGATAGGAAAGCAGAAATTGAGGAATATTTTTGAACTAGAATTGGTGAAACACAGACAGGGTAGTAATAGCAAAACTAGAGAGGGGTGGATGGGTTCTAGGGAGGTGAAGGAGATAGAGCAGACATCTTGAAGATTCTGTGAGTGAGGTTAGTTGAGCTTTACTGCAACGTTTTTGACTCATGAAACTGAAAACGAAGTGATGCTTTCAGATAGGGAGATGGGCCATGATGTGGTGATGGATTTTCACGTCAGGTTGAGACACAGAGGAGGAATATTAGATAGACAGAAAATGCATCTTTCTGTAGATCAGTGGGGAAGCCTAAGTTAGATAAGATATGTTGCATTTGTAGATGAAGGGCGAAGTGAGATTAATAGATCAGTACAACTTTGAAGAATGTGTAGGGTGAACAGATAAATAAGGATGAGCATTGAGGAACTGCAACTTTTAAAACATATGGGATGAGATAAAGGAGTGGATATAAGAGAATAAATAAAATAAACTTCAGAAATTATGATGTCAAAGATGCCCAGAAAGTGTCAAGTCGCAGGAAATCACCAATAGTTTTGAGTAAAATTGAGAGAAGTAGAAAATGAAAGAATCAAACTTTACCAACATGAAAGCTATCGACAAAAGCAAAATTATTATTATTATTATTATTATTATTATTATTTTTGCTTTTTGAGACAGGGTCTCGCATTGTAGTTCAGGCTGGCCCTGAGCTCACTATGGTGCCCAGGCAAGCTACCGCGAACTCAGCAATCCTCCTGTCTCTGCCTCCCGAGTGCTGGGATTACAGGCATGAGCCACCATGTCCGGCACTGCAAAATTATTTTTTCAAAACCATTTTTTGAGAAGACAGATTGGAGGGGTTTTAAACAACATTTTTAGGACCAAAGCTAACTAAATTAAGGACACAGAGGTGTAAAAACAGTTTATTGAAAGGGGAAGATAGTCATTTTGGAGCCTGAACCTATATGGGGAGTTGGAAAAATCCATGCATGTGCTCATGTTTTTCATCTTGAATTTGAAAAACTGACTAAATGAGAATTTTAGCTGCCTCTTCTTCAGTTCTATAATCCACATATGGATAAAATAGGATCTACTCAGCAGGTTGCAAGCCTGAGCCTCTAAACATATTTCGTTGAGCAAAGGGCACAAAATGGAACCATATGTGTTTTCTTTTAAGGTAATCTTCTCCAGTAGTATTGTCAGCACCTCTGAGTGTCCTTTCCATACGCCACTTACCATACTTTCTATAAATACTCTGTGTTGAATCATATTGGAGTCATCTATTCAACTCTTCTTACAAATATTTACTCATTGTTTTGTGATTATAAAAATAATACACTCCATAATAAGATAGAACATTAAATCACAAACAGATCCAACAGCGATACTACAAACATTCAGTAACACTTTAGGAACAACATTTTTAAAATGATAGACTGAGCAGTAAAATGTGATGATAGTCAATAAACCTAGGTGAGTTTGGGTCAGCAATGAGATTCTTAAAATAATCGTTCACATTTCTTGTCTATAGAACCCAAATCCTGGGGTGATGATTAGGAATCCCCTGAGTTATTTTATTTTTTTTTCTTTATAAAGACACTTTAAAACAGCATTTATGGATATTCTTGGCAATGCTGACTTTGATATAGCATTTAACATTTGAACATGGTCCACCTACAGATTTCTGTTAACATTAAGAGATCTATTTATGTTGGACCACAACCTGTATATTCAGTGCAGGTTGCGTGTGGTCTCTGCCTTTGGTCTGTACGATTTCACTTCGGGTCCAGGCTTCTTTCTCATAACCAGCATCACCTCTTCCGGACTGCTGTGTCTCCGCTAGGTGCTTCTCTGCGGTCTCTAGCTGGGGCTCACTCAGGAAAGACCTTTTATTTAAGGACCCTGTAAATAAAAGTATCCTAAACAGAAAAATGAACAAATGATAAAGTTTGGCAAGCCAAACGTTTTTGTAACTCATGCATTAGTATTCTATAATCATGTTTGGTTAGCAAAACTGATTGCCATCCAGATGCCAGTTCAATGCACTGAAGCTAAGTGCTATGCCGCCCACTTCTCTTTCAGAATGCATTCCTTCCATGTCTTTCTCAGACTTCTTGCCTGGTCCCTGAAGAGATTACAGCTTGATTTTGTACCCGGACAGCTTCCCCTTAGTCACTTGCACGGCAGCCAGAGGTTTTAGTTAGTGTATTCCCTTTCACATGCTGCTCTGTCAAAACTGTCCACTTACATTTGCCACAGATCACTGCCAGCCATGAACAACGCTGCTCTGCTGAAAACTTGCTGTCCGGGCCCTCGATTCCTGCTTCCATTATGCCCCACATTTGCTTTCTCTAGGACATGTCACTCATGTGTTTCGGCAAATGCCAACTGGCCCTTATATCTAACACCTTATCCCTCCATCAGGGACATTTTACACGAATTCTATTCTCATTTCACTTGGCACTTTCTCTATCTGGCAAATGCCATTCATTCATTTGGTCCTCTGGCTTTTCTTATCAAAGACTATGTTCCCAGTGCCAGCAGTAAGGGTTTGCCTTCCTTTAGGACAGTATTTTTCTCCAGCTACTTTCTTCAATTTTCCAGGCTGCACTCTGTCAGGGCCAATTTCCAAAAGAACTCACACTTTTTAAACCAAACAATATTATCTGTTTTTCTATTTGGGCTAAAACAATTAAGCTATTTGAATTCTGCAAATAAGTAGGGCAGAACTATCACTAAAATACTATATTGTTTCTATGTAAAGGTGTATGTCTTCTTTTGTGGAAGAACATGGAATATTATACAAATAGTATAGACATTCCCCTGCAATAAAAGCTGTAATGTTAGAAAGGGAGTCACATTCGCAGCTTTAATCTATGGCAATGAGTTTTATCAGGAATGGTGTCAGAGAACATAAGCACTTAAGATTCCTGGAGGCAAAACGTATCCAATTAAGGTGATTTACCACATTCCAAAATGACTTGACAAGTACATTTAACTCTCTAAAATGATATCTGTTCTTACATCTGTCATGGACTGGAACATTATGAGAATTCAAGATTTCATCACCATCATCACCACCACCACCATCATCATCACCACCACCACCACACACATTTATTAAGCATATTTCTATGACGGATCTGCTACTGAAACCTTTTAAATATGTAACTCGTGTCATGAAAGAGGCTCTACTCTGCTGCAGTGCCATTAAAAGCCTTATTGATCTTACACGTATGTTGAGTATATAAATCCCACATCACATAATACTTTTGAAGTTCAAGATATTTTATATGAAATACACAAGTTGTTAATTATTTAGACCAAGGGGTCAGAAAACTTAACCTGTAAAAGGCGGATGATGTACATATTTTCCTTCAGCAGACTGCCCGACCTCTGGAGCAGCTTCCGAACTCGGTTCTGAACTTTGGTTTTTGGTTACTGAAAGTAGCCATCAAAATACACTCATGAATGAACAGCGCCATCTCTCTCTCTCCTGCTGTATTGCAGAGGTGTGCAGTGTGCTTTGCTTGACCTGCAGAGCAGTTTGGTGGCCTCTCGCTTAAATTACGGAAGAAACCAAGGGGTTTGTAAATTCATGTTTCTTCCCGAGAAGTACAAATAAAAAAATTTAAAAATTTTTTTTATATAAAGAGCCAATGATATGAACTATCAACTAAATCCACACTTCCAGCACAGAAAAGACAATCTTTCGAGGTCTAAATAAGGTGCAATGATAAATCCAGGAAGGTAGACCAATAGGAAGTAAAGGCTTTGTTTACCAAAGAGCTTTTACCAATCACTGAGGCTGAAAACTAGTTGCGATGATGAGTGGAAAGAAGATGGAGAGCAGATGCCAGAGTTTCTGCAGCGCAGGAATCAGAGCATACATCCCAACCTAAGGTTACCACTTTGGGTTCTTAAAATTAGAGATGCAGTCAGAGGCTGGAGGTGTGGTGGAATTCATCGAGAATTGATAAGGGCCTAGGTTTTATCCTTAGAACTGTGAAAAGAAGGGTACAATATATATTTTCTCTCCTCCATTGAATATATGAAATTCTATTACTCTTTCATTATATACATATAAAAATTCATACTTACATATACATATATAGATTTATTTAAGCAGGTAAAGAGAGGGACAATGGATTTTACATTCACATTATCTTTGTATCACACAAATGTTCAAAAAGATAACTCAATTAAAAATACCATAACATACTTAGTTACACTCTCAGATCTCCACACTGAGCAAAAATTCCAGACACATCAAATTTTCTCATACATACTCTTCCAAGGAATAAGGTGTTGGAATGTGATTAGAATTACAAATATACAGAAACAAGCTACCATGAGTTATCTTCAATAGAACCTTTGACAGTGATAGAATAGCAAAGTTTACAGACATTATAGGTATCATATATAAAAGTATAAAGATTCTTAAATATTTAAAGAAATGCATGAGAGAATGAAGATTGCAACTAGAAAGCAAGACATTATCACAACTCTGTAGGCAGCATTACAAAAGAAATTCATAGGGATACAAAAGGTAAAAACCGAAACTAGAAACTTCTTTGGAATAATTGAAGGGCAGGTAAACTATAAAAAGAAAAGGAATTAATGACAGAACTGAACAGACTGAAATTGTTCAAAAATTAGCACAAAGAAATGAAAAACGCAAAAGACATGCCACTATACATGAGAGAGGCAGAATTGTGGGCTAGACAGTGTCTGGAGAAAGACAGTATTCAATGAGGTAACTAACGGTTATGAAACTGCCACGTTTGAAACTCAACTAGTCTAAAGAAAAGGCAATAAAATAGCAAATGTAAGGTAATCAAAACAAAATTTGTTGGCATAAAATATGAAATTTGTCTATATTAAGTATTAGAATTAAAATATTAGAGAAAATACAAGTTCAGAAAGAAAACACCTTAACATCTTCATATTGTTTGACAAAATAGGTAGATATTTCTTAACTCTGGACATGTAAACATATATTCATATTAATATTTTGGAGATAACCACCAACAGAGCAGAGGTAGAGTGTTGTACTTTCAAACTTATTAAATGAATATGTGGAGTGATGGGTACAAACATGAAGCAGACATCAACAACAAAAATGCCTCTTTATTGATCTCTTTAGAAAGAAAGAAAGTGTGTAGTGAGAGCAAATAAAAAGTCTGGCATAGCCAGGCGTGGTGGCTCATGCCTGTCATCCCAGCACTTGGGAGGCAGAGGCAGGAGGATTGCTGAGTTCGAGGCTTGCCTGGGCTACATAGTGAGCTCAGGTCCAGCCTGGACTACAAAGCGAGACCCTGTCTCAAAAAAAAAAAAAAGTCTGGCATAAATGAGTAGAAATAATTTCAAATTCATCAATTATGATAGTCAAAGGAAAAAGTGTAGGTTTTAAAATAGAAAGATATCAAATGAATGAAAAAATAGAACTGTATCTACAGTTAACAGAAAGAACATCAACCAATGGACCAAGCAAAAGTGAGCTCATGTGCAGTACTATCTCCTCAGAATGTTGACTTTCAGGGAAAGGGCACTGTACACAATAAAGAGAAGAAATAAATAATGATAACAGATTCAATTAATATGAGATGTAAAAGTTGGAATTTTTTATGCTACTAATATTATGGCTTCCAAACATAAAATGAGAAAAATAGAAAAACATCAAGGAGAGATTAAGAAATAGTGTGTTTCAAAAGCTACAAATAGTCTCACTTAAAAGCATCCCCGCAGATTGTAAAGTCATCAACAAACTTAAAACTAGGGAAAACTCAGCTGTGACTAATTTTTGTGAAAAAAAAAAGATAATGTGCTGTAGAATTTTTTAAATGAAACAGCATCTCAAAGGAATAAAATATTTGATTTTAAGATTAAAGAAACAGATTGCAACAGGTCTGGCAGTCTTTTCAATGTCACGTAAGGTGGCTCAGGTAAAACTAGCACTAGAACCGAATTAACAGATTTTAAGGCTGACTTACTTTCTGTTTATTAATTTCAGTATATTCTCACATGTTCCCTGCTTAGTTGTAGTTCTCGTATAACAAAATATACTAATGTTACTATTTTGGTTCACTATGCTTACTTTCACCCTTTCCCTTTAGTTTAATGGGCAAGAGAAGATTTGTGGCGAAATACAAAGCAAAAAGAAAAAGTGAAGTAGTAGACTTACACGGGGTTAGACAGGAGAGGAAGTTGTAGATAGCAAAACCCACAAAGGAAAAAACATGGAATTTAAATTTTGCTGTAGAATCTTCTTACTAAGCACAAAATAAGTAACACCTACATCAAGTCTTACCTTGGATTCTATTGGGAAACATTTAAGACTCGTTTAAGAACTTAGAGTGCATTATAAATCTCACTTTCTTCTTTGCTGTGAACATTACCATGTGTTGCGATTTGCAGGGCTCGTAGGAAAGGAAAATATTAATTCAGACAGAGATAGTGCTCTACAAGGGATGCACACAGGGATGGACAAACACCTGGTGCCATCTCACTCCTATAATTTTTCTGTCACCAGATCCTCAAACCTACCCTGTTTACATCTTTTTCCATTATATTACTCTCTTTTTTTGGTCCTAACTATATATTTTATTTAACTTAATATTCAAAGCCTTCAATTATTTTTATTCCCATGGTGTTTGGGCACCCTTCCCATTTAATCCTTCCTCCTTTACACTGACTTATTCTCAGTCACTTTGATTATCATCTCAACTGTATCATAATAGCTTCTAAAGGTGCACTGAACCACAAGGACTTTCTGCATTCCTGTGCCTGGATGTTAGAAGTCCAGTAGAGGTGAGCCCAGGAAAATGGAAGATTCCAACTTCATTTGTATCTTCAAATTTCTTCCACGAGACCTACATTTTATTTATTTATTCTGAGCCAGATTCTTGCTAGGTAGTTCAGGCTCTCCACCTTGTAACCCCCACTGGCCTTGAACTTGTGGCGACCCTCGTGTTCTAGCTTCCCAAGTGCTGGGGTTATGCCATTGGTCCTCTGCCTGGGACAACACCTAGATTTTTCATCCTATGTGGACACTACTGTCCTTACGTTTGCTACCATGCTTTTATTACTCTTTACTCCTTCTTTCAGTTTTTACTATTTATTTTCTGTTCATTAGGAGGTCTCTTCCTTTAGACTGCTCCTCAAACACTGCTACAGAAGAACCTTCAAGGGAAATGAGGGGGGAAGATGGGGGAAGCAAAGAAGGGAAAGAAAATATTTGAAGGCTAAAAAAGGAAAAGATAGAGACACATTTTATGTATATGGGATGTGGAGGAGATGGAGAGAGAAAAGGGGCATGGGAAAAATAAGAATCAAGATCTATCATGTACAGGTACAAATTCTCAATGATGAATGGGTCTTAATGTATGCCTAAAATATACCCATACACTCAATTAAACATGCTAAAGAGAATAGCGTCAAAAATAGAAAAACTGATGCTCAGACAATCCAAATACTTTTAGTTTTGGTTTGATTTGCTCTTGTGAATATTTAAAGTTATGACTGCTTTCCCCTCGTTAAAGAGGCCTTTACCCTTTGGCACTTTGACAAGGTTATTTTCAGATTTTGTTTTTTGAATAGTCTGCTCAGTACAGCATGCAAAGCCATCTGGGATGTGATTTGAGCCCAGGCTCCTGGCTCTTCAGCATGACTCCACACCATGGGGAACACAAGCCTGATCCCCACTGGCCCCCAAACGTGCTGTTCTCTATGCACTGCTATCAGCTGGGTGCTTCTCTAGCCTTCATCAAGCATTAAAAGCTTTTGTAGGAAAGACTTTCTGCCCGTAGACTATTGCTCATCCTCAAAGACTGGTGTATACACTATTCCTTCAATGAAGCCAATTTAGATTATGTCCAGCGGGGCTATCTCACTTTTGTCTGTACATGTTTGCAACATGTACTATTTACATTTCTCATATGGAGTTGTTACCTGTGCATTAAATGTCTTAATTTCTTCTCCCATTCCTTCCCATCACCTCCTTGCCCACTCTCTCTCCCCTTCTTTCTGTTTCTCGATCTTCTTCCCATTTGAGAAAAATCCATCACCCTCTGTTTTATAGCTTTAATTTTGTTCTTTATTTATAATTTTTGTTTCTCATGTAAGAGAAATCATGGGCTATTTAAATCCATTTAAGATTTATTTCACTTAATATTATGACCTCAGATTGCCTCTATTTTCCTACAAATGAAGTTTCCTCTTCTTTATGGCAGAGTTACATACTTCACTGTATGTAAATACCACATTTTTTATACATTTTTCTGTTGATGGACATAAAGGGTACTTGCAAGATTTAACTACTATGAATCGTGCTGCTATAAACATGAGTGTGCCTGGCTGACGGTAATATGGAGTCTTTAATGCTTTAGGGAAGATATCTAAAAGCGGATTAACTGGGTCAATTTCTAGAATGTATGCATTACATTTTCCCACTGTCTCCATTATGGACTCTCTGTATACTATGACACTGCTAGCTTCTTCTCTCCCCCAGGGACTTGTGAGCTCCCAGCATAAGGCAGCCAAAGCCAAGCAGGGTGGGACCTGATTCCAGACACGTACCTGGCTTGCTCCATCAGCTCCTGAGCTGGGGCTAAGCTTCCAGATGAACTCATTTCTTGTCAACATAAGCCAGTGTGTCTGCCACAAAAACAGGCCACGTGGTTAGAACGTTCTTAAAAATTAAAATAGCAGAAATCAAACTTCTTATGATTCTGACTATTCTGTTTACCAAATTTTATCTTTGATAGGTTAACTCCTTCTAAACTGCAAATCAGTCCCCAACAATTCAATTTTCACTCTCTTAGACATATCCCACTCATAAGGTTATTGTCTCTTAATATAAAAATTTAAAATTCCGTCTCTCTCAGCTATAACCCCTCGTAAATGTTACGCTACCAGATTACATATTGAGTATTATTTATGATAAGCATTTGGGACTAGATGTTTTACTACTTTTGAATTATTTCATATTTCTCAAGGGTACTGTTTTATCCAATCCAAATGCATGTGGCTGCAACAGTCAGCTTGGTGTTACTTTAGTATAATGCCTGAAACAGCTAATTTAATAAGAATAGAGGTTAATGTAGTGCATAGTTTGGACATTCAGGGGCGTACTGCCTGCAGACCCTCAGTTCTGATGAGAAGTTCATGGCGAATGGTAGATGGCAGTGTGTGCTGGGATAAGCGGCCACCTGTCCCATGGGAGACAGAGCCGGAGAGCCAAGCGCAGGTTGTCTAACAACTCTCTTACTGAGAAGTACCAAGGAGTCTCAAGAGAATTACTTCCGTATCATGCCCCAAATGACCTAAAGGCCTCCCCTTTTACAGGTCAGTGCCATCTTCCAATGCACCTACAGTAGGCACCAAGTTCCCTCTATGTGAGTCTTCGGTGGCACACAAACGATAGTAATGGCCTTCTACATCTATATTAATTTGCACATGTAAATTGTCCATAAAACGGCTTAGGATTAAACAACTATTCTATCTGAAGAAGAAGTAGTGTACATTATTATATAAGCTCTGGAGAGCTAACTACTTAGGTACATGCTTTGTTCCTATTTTTAAAACATCTTTACAAAATTATTACAGGTGTTACTTTTCAACAGTTTTCCTTAACATAGAAACTCATATTAAACTTGACCATTATTTACTCAAAGAAGGCTCAGGAGGCCACAGTTCTTTCTCTTTCAGTGGAGCGCCAAGAGATCCTTTGAAAACCAAGCATCTGTCTCAGTGTCGGGCCTGCCCGCTTCCTGCCCTTCCCAG
>PVIC010019008.1:0-31005 GCA_004025085.1 Thryonomys swinderianus
AAAAAAAAAAAGAGAAGTAAAAATATATATCAGTGTATGCAGGAGAAAATCTGGAGCATGTATACCGGGTTGTTAGCTGTGGATTCTCTGGGTCAACACCAGATTGGGTTCCATCTGCACACAAGTTCTCTAATTTAAAAATAATGAACCTTTAACTAGTTCTGCAATCAGGGGAAAAAAGCTGCTCAAGTGACACAAACTGTGCACACGCTGTATGTGACCACAGCTGACAGGCGCCAGCCCTCCGGCTCCGCGCCAGCGCCTCAGAGTCTGCCCCCTCGTCCTGCTCTGTGCCAGCCCCGCTGTTCCTCATGCACACAGACCTTGGCCCTCACACCTGCCCTCTGGCTCCTCCCGCAGCACCCTCACCAGGGCATCTCCTGGGCTATCTGGCTCTGGTCCAGGCCTGTGCCACTTCTCAGCCCCAACTCACTGGCACGCCATGTGTGCCTGCGGGTCCCCCACAGGACTGCGCACAGCCCCTGAGGCGCCGGTCTAGGAGCATGATAAACTCAGCTGGAACATTCCAGCCCCTCTCCTGGCATGTGAGGCAGGGCGGCTGGCGGCACCCAGGCCTCAGCCTCCCGTTGGTGGCCATGTGCCCAGGCTCGGCTGAGGGAGCCACGTGTGTGTGAGGGCCCAGGAAGCATCTACCCCGCGCGCCTCTGCTGTGCAGAGCTGGGGACTGAACCCACGGGCTCTGCGAGGGAGCCGCAGCCCGGCCCGAACTTATCTGCCACACTTTGAACTTAATAGGAGAACTGAGCGGCCAGGGTCCCAGGCCTGCTGTACCTTGGCACCCTCGTCCCGGGCACCGCAGGACACTGAGCAGCGGACTTCCCTCACTAGAAACTCAGCACCTCCACTCCCGAGTTCTGACAGACCAGGTATCCCAGGATGTGGCCAAGTGTCCTCAGGGCAGAAGCAAAAGCACCTGAGTGCAGAAGACCGTCCTAGACAGCAGGGGCTGCGAAGACGAAAGCCAGAGCTGTAGACCAGCCTGGCTCACCCGTGACGGGGGCAGAGCGGGCATCCAGAGGGACCGGCCTGCAGCCACCTGGGATCAGAATACCAGGCCTTCCCCTGCGTCGCCCTCGTCCGCTCTCCCCGTCTCCCAGCACACTAATCAAGGAAGAACCACTGTGTCCGCAACAAAACCCCCGGCACAAACAACTTACAAGGCTGGAAGACTGACTGACTGACTGATTTGGAGTACTGGGGATTCTAACTGGGGTCTCTACACTGAGCTACATTTCGGCCCTTTTTATTTTAAGACCGGGCCTTGGCTCAGTTGCTGGGTTGCCCAAGGTGGGCTCGAACCTGTGATCCTGCTGCCTCAGCCTCCCAGAGTGCTGGGACGACGGGCGGGCACCACCGCACCCTGCACGAAGGATTTACTTAGCCCACAGTTTGGAAGGTTTCAGTCTATGCTCAGCTGGAGCCACTGCTATTTAGGCCTGTAGCGCGGCAGAAACGGTGTGGCCGAGGAAAGCGGCTACTTCACAGCAGCCTGGAAGCAGAGACGGTGCAAGAGCACCCAGGAGGGAGCCAGGGACAAGATGTGCCTTCGAAGTCTCACCCACAGGGAGCCACCAAAGTTTCCACCACCGAGGACCAAGCTTCCTACACTGGGGTCTTGGGGAGATGCCCCAGGCCCACCTGGAGGCCACTAGAGCAGCATGTGGGGCCTTAGCTAGACATGGACACCACTGGTGGGAGGGATATGCCTGGGCTATTAACGTTAGCTTGAGCTAAGCCAGGCACTTTGGGCTCGGATAAAAGCCACTTCCTGATCCGAGTCCCTTCCCCCAACTCAACTTTTGGGGGCCCACCGGTCTCCCTGCTACCCTTGACCATGCTTCTGTCCCTGAGTCCCCAGGGACAATCATACTCCACAATCCTGGATGTGCCTGCCTCTTTCTCCAGCCTCTTTCTGTCTACGGTAGTCAGTTCTTTTACAACAGAGTTTAATCCCACCTACTTGGTAGGTAGAGGAAGAAGGATTTCAAGTGTGAGGTCAGTTTGGAGACCCTTTCTGAAAATAAAAAGTAGAAAGGGCCAGGGTCGAGTGGTTGTCTAGAAAGCGTAAGGCCTGTGTTTAATCTCCCACGTGACCGCAAACAAGCAAAACCCAAAACACAGTCCTAGGAGGCTGCTCCCACAGCCTGGAAGACGGGCCCTCGGGGGAAGGCGCCACACAGCTCTCTTTCCCTGCAACCTGACGAAGTCCCTTTGTCTGGACACCAACGTCACGGGAGTCGGGAGAGCCTCACCTTTGGGGGCTTGAATGGGTAATCCGTAGGAAAGTGGATGGTCAGGAAGAAGACGCCTCCTTGGTAGGGGCTGTCATTCTGGAAGGCGAGACGGGAGAGGTTAGGGCTCACGCTAAGCATGGGGCACGAGACGGCGGTGAGCCATGCGCTCAGCAGCACTACCTACCGGGCCCATGATGGTGGCCTGCCAGTGGAACACTGCAAGACAAAAGAGACACAGGTGCGTGAGACCTCACGAAACATGCCCTGGTGCCGCACAGTTCAGAGCAGTGTCCCAGCCTGCCTCACTTTCAACACTGGCTATGTATCTAGGGTCCCAAGACCAGGTCCACCAAGACTCCAGGGCTCTCTGAAGGCTGCTACGCTCAGGGCTGAGGTTTCTGATAGGAAACTGCACACACTGTCACCAAGAGGGGCCCGAGGCACAGCTCGCCAGGACCTGCTTCCTCTCGGAATCCAGGTAAGACAACACACAGATGATGCCCAGCAGGGTTGCTCACCTGAGCTTCGTCTCCTGGTGGCTTTACTGGGGCGCCCAAGGAAGTGCTGAGCCAGGCGTGTTGGTAAACACCTGCAATTCCAGTACTTAGGAGGTTGAGGCAGAAGGGTCCCAAATCTGAGGCCAGTGTAGGCTCCATAGCTCAAGGACAGCCTAAACTACATAGAAAAGCCCTGTCTCAAACAAAATAACAAAAAACTGGGTGTGGTAGTTCACGCCTGTCATCTCAGCACTTGGGAGGCAGAGGCAGGAGGATTGCTGAGTTCCAGGCTTGCCTGGGCTACATAGTGAGCTCAGGGCCAGCCTGAACTACAAAGCGAGACCCTGTCTCAAAAAAACCAACCAAACAAACAAATTAAAAACAAACCAAAGCCAGTAGTATTTTTGATAAAATAGGAGCCCATGGCAAGTGCGTAGGTAACAAAAGTGGATCCTGCTTGGTGAGCAAGTTGGGGTCCTCGGTCTTGTTCATGTTAAGGTGCTGGGTGCTAAGCAGGCTGAGGACAGTCAGAAGAAAACTGGTGACTGACTCCACGGCCTTTCAGCCCTGATGGAGGGTAACCAAGAAGGGGGCCCAGGAGGCCGTGGGGTAAGTCACCCCGTGCACATTCGGCACGAACAGTTGAGTCATTTCTGTTCTGCTCCAAAAATGTAATTCCAACTCCCACAGATGAAGCCTGCAGAGCCTTCACTCGGGCTCCATTTGCCCACCTCGGCTGCGCCCTGGACACGCCGCAGTGTGGGCTGCCCCTCTCTCCCCCCATAGCACAAGACGTGCTATTCACGCAACTAGTCACCTCATGAGCACAGACATGGCTGCACAACCAGCACTGTTTGTGTTTCTTTCTTTCACCGTGTGTGTGTGTGTGTGTACGTGCACATCTGTGAGCCAGTACTGGGGATGGAACCCAGGGCATTTCCAACGCTTCCCCTCCCCACCCCCACAAAGTTCTGCGCCAATGAAACAGTCACTTCCCACATCTACTTCCTGAGCGTCGTGTAACTCATCTGCTTCTTCTATGAATTCTCCTCTAGATATTTGTTGAACAGAACTATACAGTACATTATCTGGCTTATTTTACCAACTTTAGCATGCTTTCATGGTTCTTCCAGGCTTTGGTGTGAGTTTGCCACACTTTTACCCGCTCCTCTGCTGCTGGGCCTGTGGGTTGTTGGCGCCTTCTGACTAGGAGGTTACTGTGCTATGAACACTGGCATCCGGGCTCTGTCTGAGTCTGTTTTCAGCTCTCCGCAGGCACAAGCCACCCGCCCCACACATGGTTTTCCAACAGCTGCAGCCCTGCCACACAGAAGCTGTGCGGAGCCTGGGCAGCCCACGGGCAAGGGAAGACAGGGAAGCTGGGTGAGGCCTGGAAACCGGGGCGGCGCCCAGCCTCCCGCCTGCCGCTACGAAGGGCGCGCAGGGCTGGCCAGGCCGCTTCTCCCTCCAGTCCTCTTCCGAGCCGCTGCCTGTAGCTGCTTCCTCACCTTCCCTGGGGAAGCACAAAGCAGGGAAGACAGAACCGCCACTGCCGCCCCCACTGCGCTCCTGGGTACAGTCCTCCACAACCAGCGGCGCCCCGATCCCGTGAGGTGGACACGCTGTCCTGAAGCTGATGCAAGTCGGCTCCAGCTGGCTCCCTCGGGACCCAGGGATTCTGGTAGCATGGGTTCCATGCTGAGCGTAACCTGAGCTGCTGAGGGGCGCACAGCTCCCCGGAAGCAGAGCGTGAGCAAGTAAATGGGAATCACAGACCGGTTTTCTTAGAGACTATGTGGTGGATAAACTTGGGGGCCTTAACTGCAAGGCTCCTACAATCGGAAGCCCCTCGGAATACTTACAATCATCACCCACAGGTCCTGCGGAGCACTGGGCAGGAGGATCCCGCTGCAAGTCGGTCAGTTCCTAGAACATGAGACAGTGAGTGAGGCTGGGGTGCAGTCAGCACCTCGGCCTCTGGCCACAGTGGGTTCTTGTGGGAGGCCTCACGCCTCACGCCTCACGCCTCACGAAGTGGTGGAAACAAGGCCAGTGCTCGGTCTGCCATGCTCTGAGGGTCCCAGTGAGGCAGACAGTGTCCTTTTCATTTTATAAAGCAGGGCATTGAACTATAAAGAGGTGAGGTCCCACCCGTGCACCGTTAAGAGCAAGACTGCAGGTACCTATGCCCCTCCCCCACGCTGGTCACCAGCACCCTTCGCCCAAGGACTCAGGAGAAGAGAGCAGGGCTGGGCCGGGCACTGGCTCGGGCCTGGGGATGACCGCGTGGAGGTGCTCTCCCAGAGCAGTGCTCAGTGAACGGCAGGCTCTAGCACCTCCACCTCTTTTCTGCTGCCCTCTTCGCCTTCCTAGAGCACTCTGGTCACGAGGGTTGGCACTTCCAAGGGCTCCGCCTGTGGAGACTACAGTCTGTCAGGGCACAGGGGGGTCACACATCACAGCACAACTGGATTCCTTTCAAGGGACACTAATCCTCCTCACAGTCCTTTAAAGTAACCCTGGCCTGGCTGGAGGGAAGGCCTAAGATTTGGGCCACTGATTCCCAAACATCACTTTGCATGTTTCCTAATACCACATATTTTCACCTGGTTCCAGAGCCTGGTAAAGTTCCTGGGGTTTCCACAGAGGTTTTAAAAGCAGAGGAGGAGCCAGAAGTAGCGGTGTAGCCTGTGGTAGGGAATCCTCAGGAAACGACAAAGCCAGGATCCAGCAGGTGCACAAAGCTCTCGACTGCCTGACCACACCTCTCCCTACAGGAACCAAGCCTAACACTTCTAATACAGATTATCTGATATCCGCCACACAACGACGTATGTACAGCATGCTGATCACACTAGCAACACACCCCAGTCTCTGGTTACATATCTCGCTTTCCTCTAAATTTATTGTTTCATTTCGTTTTGAGACAGGACCTCGCTATATATTTCAGGCTGGTGTTGAAATCCAGGCCAGCTTTGAACTCCAGGCAGTCCTCAGAGACCAAAGGAATCATGGGAGCCAGGGAAGGCCAGAGTACAGACCAGTGTCCTCCAGCTCTCAAGGTTTCCCCACATCTCCATGCTTTTGCATGCAATATACCCAGAATACATGGCCTTCTTTTAGAGGTCTGAAAAACAGTTACTAGAACTTACTGGCTCCTTAAAGATCAAAAGGGGGTCCCTGGGCCAGAGATTTGGCTCAGTGGTTCCAACACCTGCCTAGCAAGCACGAGGTCCCTGGTTCAATTCCCGGTAACCACATACAACAATACCTGGCGTGGTGACTCACACCCACCTGCAATCAGCACTACATGCCACAGTGCTGAGCTTGGTGGCTCACGCCTGTCATCCCAGCACTCGGGAGGCAGAGGCAAGAGGATTGCCATGAGTTCAAGGCTTGCCTGGGCTACAAGTGAGTTCAAGTCCAGCCTGAACTACAATGTGAGACCTTGTCTCAAAAAAGAAAAAAAAAACTAACAAGAACAACAAAAAAAGTCATAACAGAATGAGGAACAAGGGTGTGCCTTGGAAGAAAATAGTCAGCTC
Source organism: Thryonomys swinderianus (assembly GCA_004025085.1). NCBI lineage: Eukaryota > Metazoa > Chordata > Mammalia > Rodentia > Thryonomyidae > Thryonomys > Thryonomys swinderianus. Next base: position 6,298 of record PVIC010019008.1, read on the forward strand.
ATATTCCTTCCCGCTGGGCTTACGTAATAGTCCTGGAAGACTCACCTCGGAGTGCCAGGTCCAGCACTGGGAAAAGCACTTTCGCCCCTTCAGGTCTCAAGGTAAACTGTCATTACAACTGCCTGGAAATTCGTCAGCACTGCTGGGTGGTGTTTATTTATTCATTAATTTTATTTATTTTTTGGTACCAGAGATTGAACTCGGGACCTTTTGCTTGCAAGGCAGTGAGATGCCACTGAGCTAAATCTCCAGCCCATGGCATGTAAATGTATATAATGCACACAAGTAAAGTTCCAGGGCAACAGGGTCCAGAGGATGCTACCAGGAGCATTATAAAGATATATATAATTATTCAAAAAAGAATACTTAAAACTAGTAACACTGGTCACTCATAGGGAGGGAGCTGGAACAACAGAAGGGACAGGAGAGCAGGAGACTCCCCTGTACACTCTTCTGTACTGACTTACAAGCCTTAGGAAATTATTACCTAAATATATAGTTTATGAATTGCAAATGATGATGCAGGTGAGGTTGCATAGTAATTATTGCTACAATTAACAAGTGATGATATGAATAGAAAGGGAAAGAAGGTTACCATAGTAAGTATTGCTGGAGAAAAAGTTACACGATTCTTTCACTGTGTTCATACTCAATTTTTTCATTGTATTTTATCAAATCGATGTCATCATTCAGTGTAAGACACAATTTCATGTAAAACTAAGAAAGAAAACATGTTGGCAATTAAACTAATATCAATACTTTCTTTAAGTTTGAATTTTATTTTAAATTTATCCTCGTTGAAATAACTCTTTCAGGCTCATTTGGACATTGTTTTGTTTTTTGAGACAGGGTCTTGCTTTGTAGTTCAGGCTGGCCCTGAGCTCACTATGTAGCCCAGGCAAGCCTCGAACTCAGCAATCCTCCTGTCTCTGCCTCCCGAGTGGTGGGTTTACAGGCGTGAGCCACCACACCTGGCACTGTGGTGTGTGGTATTGATGGCTTGTGGGCGTGAGTCACCACGCCCAGCATTGTACGTAGTTACCAGGATAAATTCAGGGCCTTGCGCTTGCTAGGCAGGTGCTGGAACCACTGAGCTAAATCTCTGGCCCAAGAACATGTTTTGTTTTTTAAAATCAAGAATCAGACATGCCAAACTCATACATGCCCCCCCCCCCCAAAAAAAGAGGGAAAATATGTGAAATAAATGAAATGATTTATTCGGGTACTTCTAAAACTTCTTCCCACTTGGAACAGGACACTGAGGTCCACAGAGAACCACTTGGGGCCTTCAGGGCATGGTGACGCAGCCAGCCCTGGAGTCTCCACTGCTATTTCTGGTTTCTTTCCAAGCACTGACACTCAGCCCGCAAAGCCCCAGGACACACACTCTCAGTGCGCGTCCCTGCAAGGAGGGGCCCAGGCATACCAAGTGCAGGACTGGTGCCTTCTCTCCAGAGTCTGTGAGCCATTTGGCTGCACAGCAAGGGAAAACGAAACTACTGTCTTTCCTCCAACAACAAAAATCTGTTTCGGTCATAGAGCTTAGTCTCTTTGTCACTATACTCATTCCATTTCTCTTTTCTTCTTTTCCTTCCCTCCCTTCCTTCTCCTCTGTGTGTGTGTGTGTGTGTGTGTGTGTGCGCGCGTACATGTGATACTGCTCCATTACTTTTGTTTTGTTTTGTTTTTGGTGCTATTGGGGATTGAACTTGGGCCCTTGTGCTTCCAAGGTAGGTGCGGTACCACTAGAGCTAAATCCCCAGCTGTGTACGTGTGTGAGTGTGTGTGTGTGAGAGAGAGAGAGATACTGAAGATTAACATCAAGTCCTTTGTACTGGGCTACATCCCCAACCCCTTTTTAATTTTGATACAGAAAAAACAGAAATTATATAAAAATTAAAAAGAAATTTTGATACAGGGTCTCACTAAACCACTAAATTGTCCAGGCTGAGCTTAAATTCTACCCTCCAGCTTCAGCTACCAGAGTGCTGGAATTGCAGACAGTGCTGGAACTGTCCCAGTTCAAAATATTTTTAGGGCTGGGGATTTAGCTCAGGGGTTCTGGGGCCTGCCTTGGAAGTGCAAGGTCCCTGGTTCAATCCCCAGTAACCACATACAACAATACGGGGTGTGGTGACTCACACCTACCAGCAAACAGTACCACACTCCACAATGCTGGGTGTGGTGGCTCACACCTGTAATCCCAGCACTCGGGAGACAGAGGCAGGAGGGTTGCTGTCAGTTCCAGGCTTGCCTGGGCTACACAGTGAGCTCAGGGACAGCCTGCACTATAAAGCAAGACTCTGTCTCAAAAAAAAAAATATATATATATATGTATATATTTAAATATATTTAATTAAATATATTTAATAAAACATATAATATAAATATATTTAATTATATTTAATTAAACATTAAGTTATAATATATAATAAAATGTTTAATTTACTATTTACTATTTAATATAATATTAGTATATTTAATATAATATAAATATATTTGATTTATTAAATTAAATATATTTAATCTATTTAACATATTAAATTAAATATATTTAATATATTTAACATATATATATTAAATTAAATATATTTAACATATATAGTAAATTAAACTCAATCTGTATCAACAGTGCACTTACTTCCATTGGACTTGTATGACACCTTGCACACATATGGGGACAGTTCATGTTATGGCTTGGATCTAGGCATCCCCAGAGCCTCATGCACTCAGAGGCAGGATTTTTGGAAGGTGACTAGATTATGGGAGTTATCTAGCTGACTCGCTGTTGGAAGGTGTGGCCTGGTGAGAAGTGAGTCACTGAGGGTGTAACCTGGACAGAAGTACCATGCTCTGCGATTTGAGCAGCTTCTCTGCTTGCCCTCTGCCACACCATCCTGCCTCACAGCTACACAACCATGGACTGAAAATGTGAGCCACAATAAGCTACTACTCCTTTAAATTATGGGTGTTGGGGACTGCGTCTTAGCAATGAAAAGAGTGACTCAGATGGATTTTGGTACTGGAAGTGGCGCTGTTGCTGTGCCAATCCAACCATTTTAGTTCCTAAATCTTTGGAACTGGCCCATGGGAGGAGTTTGGAAAGGCTGGGAGATGTCTGGAAAAGTCCTACAGGGCTAAAAACTGAGCTTGATGGGAGATTCTGACTAGAGATCAAAACACCAAACTGCTAATAAAAAGCAGACCATTAAGGCCAGACTCAGGAGGTTTCCGGTAGAAACAAGGACTCCCCTGGCTGCTGGACTCCTGCCCGTGTGTGTTACACTCTGGCAGAAAATTTGTCTACATTTTGCCCATGTACTGAGACTTTGCATGAGATTCAAAGTAAAGGTTGTAGGTTAATTTACCTAACAGAGGAAATTTCAAGGGAGCCCAAAATTCAGGTTGTAGCACAGGTACTGTTGTGGGTTTTAGCCAACTCTACTTTAACAATCAAAAGCAAATAGTACACTTGAGTGATTTAAAAAATTTTAAGTTGTACCAGAAAGAAAGTTCCTATATAATTGGACCCTATAAATTTGGAGCAGAGGAGAGCTTGTTTGCTAAGAGATTAGTATTGAGGCAGATGTTGTGACACACACATGTAATTTCAGCACTCCAGGGACTGAGGCAGGAGGATTGCTGAGTTTGAGCCCAATGTGGACTAATTAGTTCAAAGCCATCCTGCATTATATATGGAGACCCTGTCTCAAAAAATAAACAAAGGCCGAAGGATTAGCTCAGTGGTTCCGGTGCCTGCCTCGCAAGCGCAAGGTCCTGAGTTCGATCCCCGGTAACCACATACAATGCTGGGCGTGGAGACTCATGCCCACCAGCAATCAATACCACATACCACAGTGCCCGGTGTGGTGGCTCACACCTGTAATCCCAACATTCGGGAAGCAGAGGCAGGAGGATTGCTGAGTTCCAGGCTTGCCTGGGCTACATAGTGAGCTCAGAGCTAGCCTGAACTACAAAGCGAGACCCTGTCTCAAAAAAAAAATTGGGGCTGGAAATTTAGCTCAGTGGTTGCAGCACCTGCCTAGCAAGCACAAGGTCCCTGGTTTGGTCCTGGTAACCACATACTACAATACAGGGCATGGTGACTCATACTCACCAGCAATCAGTACCACATACCACACTGCCAGGCATGGTGGCTCACGCCTGTAATCCCAGCACTCAGGAGGCAGAGGCAGGAGGATTGCTGAGTTCGCGGCAGCTTGTCTGGGCACCATAGTGAGCTCAGGGCCAGCCTGAACTACAAAGCGAGACCCTATCTCCAAAAAGCAAATAAATAAATAAATAAATAAATAAATAAATAAATAAATAAATAAATAAATAAATAAATAAATAAATAAATAAAAAGAAGCCATCAGAACACTATACAGAATGCCTCAAGGGTATGAGAGGAATCCAAAAGACCCCATCCTTTGCAGGCCCAAAGGTAGAAAAGTGAAAGTCTTTGCTTTAAGAAGAGAGGCCGATAGGACCGGGGATTTAGCTCAAGTGGTACCACACCAACCTTGGATGCATAAGCACTAGAGTTCAATCCCCAGTTCCAAAAAAAAAGGAAGAGAGGCTCATGGACCAGAGATTTAGCTCAGTGGTTCTAGAGCCTGCCTAGCAAGTGCAAAGTCTCTGGTTCGATCCTGGATACCACATACAACAATACTGGGTGTGGTGACTCACGCCCACCAGCAATCAGCACCACATACCACAGTGCCGGGCATGGTGGCTCACACCTGTAATCCCAGCACTTGGGAGGCAGAGGCAGGAGAACTGCTAAATTCGAGGTTTTCCTGGGCTACACAGTGAGTTCAGGCCCAGCCTCAACTATAAAGCAAAACCCTGTCTCAAAAAAAAAAAAAAAGAAGAGAAGCCAGAGCCAAGGATGCAGCCCAGTGGCACTCACCTGCCTACCTGCCTGGCAAGCACAAGGATCTGAGTTTGATTCTGGAACAGAGGGGAAAAAAACAGCCCCAGGATACCCTTCTTGAGACTGGCTCTGTAGGAAACTGGCTTCCTGAGATTCCGTTCATGGTACTCAGCCATCCAGGTACCTGCTTGCTCTGGGTCTGATCTTTGGTACAAAAACTAATACCCCAACCTAAGAAATGTGAAAATGTTCATCTTGAAGTAGGTAAAACATGGTACAACTTCTACTTTCCTGATTGTCTAAGCTTGATTTTTAATTTTTTTCTTTTTCTTTTTTGAAACACTATAGACAGCTAAGTTAGAGCTATTATAGCCAATCAGATAGGGCTAGGCCTCAAAGAAGCCAGTGCAGAAGATAAGAATACATGTACTAGGCAGAGACACATTCATTAAAGGCCTGACCTTAAGACAAAGACGAAATGACTAGGACTGCTACCCAGTGATGACTGATATTCCAAACAGGTGTCAGTCACCCGGGTGGAGGACAGAGACCTGGAGGACCCATGGTTTCTGGGAAAGATCTCTGGCTTTACCTGACTTGCTTTTTCCTACTGGACCAACATTATTTAAGTGACTCTTACTTGTCATGTTTTTACTGACCATAGTTTTTCCCCCTTTATACCAACCTCATGATTTTGTGCCCATTGTAGGTGATAGTGAAGTCTGGCTGAGCAGGGTGAACCACGCCAGAGTCCAGTAGCTCACTACAGGACGTCATTAAGGCCATTGCACACGACACCACCCTAACCAGTCAGGACTGGATCGCCTGCTGTTCACCCCATGTCCTGACTCTCTAGGCTTCAGCCAATAGATGGATTACCCATAAGGCTTTTCTCTTTGTTCGCCCCCAACTACCTGTACATAAGCTATGCTCCTGTTCAATAAAAATGGAAATGATTCTCTGAAATCATATCCAGAATCTGTGTCCTGACTCTGGGCCTCACCCTCTCGGTCCAGGTCAAAGATACCAACACGCACACCAACCACAGCCCATCTACTGAGTTTGTTCTATAAACTCTCCTCTGTAAGCGCAGTGCGTGCCAACCCACTTTCTAGGTACCCTTCTGCCTCTCTTAGACAGAAGCTATCTTTCCCTCAATAAATGTATCCTACTCTTAATATCTGTGGTTTAGAGAAAATGATCTCAAGGTATCCAACATCTAACTGGTTGGGAATTGTATTTCCCTTATATCATTTGGAGGTCCTGTATCCTCCCTACATCAACAGGGTCTACCTCTGCAGTTCAGGCTGGCCTTGAACTCACTATGTAGCCCTGCTAATTTTCTAATCTAACCCTTGAATTTCAGAAAAATGCAACATTGGCTTCCTGTGTGGAAAAGAAAAAGTAGTATGGATACTGTCAATTTTGTACCACACTAATAAAACTGATAATGAACCCTGGACTATAATCCTGGTAGGCTGAGGTCGGAGGGTCATCTCCACAAGGTGGAGGCCAACCTGGAGTATACAGGGAGTTGAAGCCCAGAGTACACAGTGACACTTTGTCTCAAACAGAAACAACCTTGGATTCTTTATCTTAGGCAACACCACCACCACCTGCCCAGCAACCAGACTAGTGTACCACCCTCCCCCCACCCCCACCCCACCCTGGCCATCCGCCGCTGTTGGGCTGCCCACGTCCTGCCTGGTATCCCTCCCATGCTCACTACTTTCAAGAAGCCTTTGATAGACTTTCACAGGTGTCTGCTGCTCCCCTCCCCCACACCCAGAGGTGACACCACCAAAGAGATCTTTCACCGACACACCTGAGCATGTTGTTCACCTGCTTCAAAGTCCTAGGATGACAGATGACACCTTTTAGGGAAAGACTGGTAAAATTATCTCTTTTTTGGAGAGCTGTTTACAAAAAATGACAAACAAAACTGAGTTATAATGCTGGGAATGTAGCTCAGCGATAGAGTGCTTGCCTAGCATTAAGTCCCTGGGCTCAATCCTTCATACTAAAAGAAAAATTAAAAAGTTCATATTCTTGACCTCTAATCCACCTCTGGCAACTAAACCTAATTATCTGGGTTGGGGATTTAGCTAAAAAGAAAAATAAAAAAGTTTATATTCTTGGCCTCTAATCCACCTCTAGCAACTAAACCTAATTATTTGGGTTGAGGATTTAGCTCAGTGGTTCCAGTGTCTGCCTTGCAAGTGCAAGGTCCCAAATTCCATACCCAGTAAACCACATACCACAATGCTGGGTGTGGTGACTCACGCCTATAATCCCAGCACTCAGGAAGCAGAGGCAGGAGGATTGCTATGAGTTTGAGGCTTGCCTGGGCTACACAGTGAGCTCAGGGTCAGCCTGAACTACAAAGTGAGGCTCTGTCTCACAAAAAGAAAAAAAACCTAATAATCTCAATTAAGGAAATCGCTAAATTTAGGGCAAGTGCTTGTAGTGCCAACTACTCACGAGGCTGAGGCAGAAAGATACCTTGAGGCTTGGAGTTGAAGGCCAGCCTGGGTAACGCAGCAAGACTCTCCTCAAAACCAAACCCCAGAACTAAACAAAGCCCACTGCACAGTAGTGCTCACATTACTGTACAATGAAAAATTTGGAAGAAAAATGAGTTAACTAATATTTGACCACTTGTTATATGCTTGTTAAACGTGTGTTAAACATGTATCATCTCATTTAATTCTCGTGATAACTAGCAAAGTAGCACAGGGAGGCTTGGAATGCGTCAAGGCCTCATTGAGATGCCATTGTCAGTGGTCCTGTATTCTCTAACCCTACAACCTCGGTTTATCTGACAATCTAGTCCGTGTTTTTAATCCATTAAAAATAGAGTACATAAGCTACTGGGTATGTATGGGTTTGTGGGATGTTAAAAAGTATAATTATAAATACTACTGTACAATATTGAAAGGGCTTACATTTAATGCTTTGTGAAAATGTGAGACAAAATACAGAATCATTACTCGTAAAGTACATGAAAAAGCCTGGAATAACAGATAAACAAATGATGAGGGTGCAGAACTGGAAATACTTTTTTCAAAACTGCAATTACAAAATTTTAATTTAACGAACTGAGCTTGTTACCCACAGCACATAAACCTGTCACCCCAACACTCCCTAGTCCCTCCCTAAATTTCAAGGGAAAGCCCCCGCCCCGTCCTTCCGCGGCCAAACAGCCTCCCTACAGGTCCCCGACCGACGCGCACGTGATCCAGGCACATGACTCCGCCCACACAGTAGGGCCCGCCCCGCGCACGCGTTGCTCCCTTAAAAGGCTGCGCCCGCGGAGATTCCACCTGTCTCTCTGGCAGGTGTCAGAGTACCCTGGTACGTGTCAGCCGCAGGTCATTTCATCGTGACGGTGCTTGTCCTCGCCTCGACGCTTAAGACACCCAAGGCGTGACAGTGTGGGACGGCCCCTTACCTTCTGGATCCGCTTCAGCGCCATCCTCCCCGCTTTTCGGGACCTTGCGGCCCGGCGGGGCTGCCCGCGGCGGCCCGCTGCCGGCTCGGCGGCCGCGCTGCACGCCGGGAGCCACTGTCTGCGCGTGCGCGCCGCGGGGCACAGTGGGGCGGTCGCGCTTGGTGCGTTATGCTGGGCACCCGCGTCGGCTCCGCCTGAGGTCAGCCAAGGCCGGGCACAGTGACGCTGTCACGTAACCCCTGAGAGTAATGGTTCTCGAAGCCTGTGAGTATACATCCGCTTTTATATGTGCATTACTGTCGGAGGGTCGCAGCTCTTCCGAGCAGATGTACGGAGTAAGCGCGCACCGTCAGCTACACAGACGGCTACGTCGGCAGAACTGCGTCTCAGAGCTACGGCCTGAAACCGCATACCACTAGTGAATTTTCCGTCTCCTTCCCTTGTCCCCAGGACCTGCTTAGTGCGTAAATTGTAGTTAGGAACCAGTCATTGTGTCACAACACCCGTTTAATGGGTTGCAACTAACATTTTATTAAAAATAGAACACAATATACAGTATCGGTGTATCTCACATAATAATGGCAAGAATTGTGCAAGTTCTGTAGATATAAGACACTTAGGAGTGTAAGGGGAGTTGCTGCTGCAATTATTGTAGGGTCAAAGTTGTAATCTGGGATGATTGTTGCTGACCCTTCAGGACACAGGTCAAGTCTGTGTGTCAGAACATAAAGTCCCTGGGTTACATTCTTTCATTCTCTCAGTCTGACCTGCACACGGTTTCATGAACTAGTCTCTAAAATATAAATCTTATCAAACCACATCCTTTTTTCCCAGACTATTCAAGGAAACCCTATGGCCTATGAAGGTATATTCAGGATCATCCAGAGCCCTTCAGGATCTGGTATCCTCCAGCTTTATCTCCTCCTCTGTAACTTCCAGCCTAGCTGAATGTAAAGGATTTCTATCAGTTCTCCCTTTACATTTTTTTTGGCTGCCTGCTCTCCATCTTAACCTGCCCCACCCCTAACCTTCCAAAGCTAACTCAAGCACTGAGTGAGAAAGCACCTTCCTATGGTTGTCACAGCTACTAGACAAATTTCCAACCAGGTGAAGTGGCACATGCTTGTTAAGTTCAACTGTGGACACTGAGGCAGGAGGATCCCCAGCCTGGCTAACATGAAATCCTGGCTCAGAGTAAAGTAATAAGAAAGATTCCTGTTAGGCCGTGGACCAGCCATCCCCACACTGTTTATTGGCTTTCTTCTCATGGAACAAGTGATCAGAAAGGTGGGTTTTGTTTGGTTTTGTTTTAATTTTTCAGACAGGGTCTCACTATGTAGTTCAGGTTGTCTTGGAACTCACTGTGTAGCCCAGGCCGGACTCAAAACTTTTGATGATTCATTCTCCTGCCTCAGCCTCCCAAATGATGAGAAATTTTACAAGTGTTTATTCATGTAAGAATGTAAACCTCAGCTAGTTATGGTGGGGCATACCTGTAATCCTAGCTACTTCAGAAGTTGAGGGAGGAAGACAGTGAAATCCAGACCAGCCTTTAGCAATAGCAAGACCCTGTCTCAAATTAAAAAAAAAAAAAAAAGGGCCGGAGATTTACCTCAGTGGTTCCGGAGCCCGCCTCGCAAGCACAAGGTCCTGAGTTTGATCCCGGTAACCACATACAATGTTGGGCGTGGTGACTCATGCCCACCAGCAATCAGTACCTCATACCACAGTGCTGGGCGTGGTGGCTCACGCCTGTCATCCCAGCACTCGGGAGGCAGAGGCAGGAGAGCTGCCAAGAGTTCGAGGCTCGCCTGGGCTACATAGTGAGCTCAGGGCCAGCCTGAACTGAAAAAAGTGAGACCCTGTCTCAAAAAAAAAAAAAAAAAGACTACACTGCCACATGTAGCCCAATAGTACTAGAACAAACAACTAGAAAGTACATGGCTGGGACTGTGCTGAATGCTTTTCTGACATGCAAGAGGCTCTAGTTTCCATCCTCAGCATGCAGAATAAAAAGAGAAGAAATTGTGAAGGTTAATTGTGTCAACGTGATTGGCCTGAGAAGTGTCCAGGAGATGAGTAAAGCACCCTTGGATGTGCCTGGGTGGGTCAGGTGGGAGTATGACTTAGGACTTCGTCTGGCCCCTGGCCCCTTTCCTCTGGCTGTTCCCTGTCCCTTGGCTCCCTGGCTGTCCTGGAATGAGCAGCTTTTCCTCTGCCAGACTCGTTTGCCTGGATGTTTCTATACTGCAGCAAGCCAGCCGTGGACTGAGACCTTGGAAACTTAACCAAAATAAACCTTTTATCCTTTAAATTATGTTTGTCAAGTATTTGGTTCTAGGAATGGAAAAGCTAAAACAAGGATCATAGACCTAACTACTAAATTAGACCAAAACAATACAACTTTTAGGAAAAAACAAAAGAGAAAATCTTAATAAACTTTGATTTAACAAAGATATCTTAAAACATAATAAATACTAATTCTAACAAACAATAAATTTGGCTTCATCAAAATATTTAAAAAATGAAATATGCAGCCGGAGGTTTAGCTCAGTGGTTCTGGTACCTGCCTCGCAAGCGCAAGGTCCTGAGTTCGATCGCTGGTGACCACATAGAAGGCTGGGTGTAGTGACTCACACCCACCAGCAATACCACAATACCACATACCACAGTGCCAGGTGTGGTGGCTCACGCCTGTAATCCCAGCACTAGGGAGGCAGAGGCAGGAGGACTGCTGGGTTCGAGGTTTGCCTGGGCTACACAGTGAGCTCAGGGCCAGGCTGAACTACAAAGCGAGACCCTGTCTCAAAAAAAAAAAAATGAAATATGGAAAGTAGTTGACAAGTTCAACTGACAGAGGGACCTTGGAAACTGAGAATGACATGGCAGCGCATACTCCAAGTTTTCATCTCGTTTTCTCTGGGTGCTGAAGAGACAGAAATGTGGGAACACAGTTGAGAGTAAGGGTGGTGGGGTAGGAGCTCTGAGGATAGCTTGCTCCTTCTAGCCAAAAGACCCGACGAGGAACCACCTAGTATGTTATAAACCCAGAAATGTTACTCTGGCCAACACCATGGAACAAGAGGGCCCCATTCTCATCGGAAAAGGTGTAGTGGAGAGCCACGCTCCTGCATACAGACGGAGCTGAGACCATCAGACCATTCCCGCCCAGTGGTAATGATGTAATGATGCTCATGGCACTCAGGGCCCTGCACGCCACCTGGAAGGCTGTCGCGGGGTGTCCTTTGTCCCGAAGAGGGTGGTGGACTTTATTCTCATTTGGTAGTGATGGGCCAAGGTCTTTCTTCCTCTGGTATATGGGAAAAGACCTGCAAAATGGAAAACATGAGTAAGATCCAGAATCTCCCAACCTAATACCCAGAATGTCCATGAAAATCATTCATTCTAAAGATCTTCCTCTCTTGACTCGAGTAAGATGGAGAACTAAGAGACCTCAAATCAGAAATGCTTCAGAGGCTGCGCAAGGAGGAGCACGCCTGTAATCTCAGCACCTGGAAAGTGGAGGCAGGACAATAGCCTCATAATGAGTTCAAGGACAACCTAAACTACGTAGACCCTGTCTCAAAAGCCAAAAAGGTTAGGATTACTTGACAAAGATTTTAAAGGAAGCATCATAAAATTACTTCAGAGAACAATTGTAGACATACTTTGAAAGAAATGAGAAATTTTTAAATCTCAGCAAAGAAATCAAAATGTAAAGGCCAGATGGAAGCCAGGCATGGTGGCTCATGCCTGTAATCCCAGCAGTCTGGAAGGCTGAAACAGAAGGTTTCAAGTTCAAGCACAGCCTGGGCAATGTGGCAATTTAGTGAGACCTTGTCTCAAACACAACTCAGCATGGAGGCCCTTGGTCAATACCCAGTATAGGAGAAGCAGCAGCAGCAGAACTGGATGGAAATCCCTAAATTTGGGAAAAAGACATAGACATAACTCTAAGAAGCTGAGCCACCCCCACATAGGATAAAAGCTGAAGGGGTCCGTGCCAAGGTACATATAGTCAAAACTCTGAAAATGAAAATTAGAGGAACTGGAGATATAGCTCAGTGGTGCCACGCCTGCCTGGCAAGCACAAGGTCCTGCGTTTGGTCCCCAAACAAGAGAGGACAGGGGATTTAGCTTGGTGTTTCCAGCGTCTGCCTCACAAGTGCAAGGTCCTGAGTTTGATCCCTGGTAACCACATACCACAATACCATAATGCAGGGCATGTGGCTAATGCCTACAATCTTAGCATTTGGAAGGCAGAGGCAGGAGGATTGGTGTGAGTTCAGGACTTCCCTGGGCTACATAATGAACTGAGGGCCAGCCTGAACTATAAAGCGAGACCCTATCTCAAAAAAAAGAAAAGAAAAGATCTTGAAAATAACAAGAAAGGGGCTGGGGATTTAGTTCATGTCGCTTCCCCCTCGACCAGCAAGGAAGACGCGACCGCGAGCTCTTCTTTCTGCTGTTTATTCAGGAACGCGCGCCCGAGCCAAAGCTCTCTTTACAAGCATCTCCCAGCATATATATCCACAGGCCAATGCCTGGAGGACACGTGGCAACCCAGGTTCCACGAGTTCTGCATGCAGCAGCTGATCACAGGCCTTGATCGACATCACCCATGCTCGGTGGGAGGACCCCCACGGGAAGATATACAAGCGCCTATACAGGTGGTGGTGGTAATAACAATAAGGCTCAAACCCGTGCTCCGTGGTTGCATCTCTCTGCGGGGTCGTGCGGCCGTATCATGGAAGCAAGCCAGCTGATCAGGCAATGCCTAATCCTCAGCGCCATCGTTGGGCGCGGTTGCCCTTTGGCTCTCCACAAGTTCAGTGGTTCTGGTACCTGCCTAGCGAGCACAAATTCCAGATTTGATCCCTGGTGACCACACAACAATACAGGGCATGGTGACTCACACCGATCAGCAATCAGTACCACATACCACAATGCTGGGCTGGGCATGGTGGCTCATACCTGTAATCCCAGCATTCAGGAGGCAGATGCAGGAGGATTGCTGTGAGTTTGAGACTTGCCTGGGCTACATAGTGAGCTCAGGGCCAGGCTGAACTACAAAGGGAGACTCTGTCTCAAAAAAAGAAGATAAACATCTTAATGTTATGGGGGTGGGTAGCTCACAGGCTCCACACCTGCCTTGAAAGCATGAATTGTGAGTGTGATCCCCAGAAAAAAATAATTGAAAAAAATACTAATTAAAGTTATACTGTAGGTGACTGCTAACCATAATGAAATTAAATTATAAATCAGTAATAGAAAAATCTCCCAAATAATGTGGAAACAAATAACTATTTGCCAAATTATCTATGAGTGAAACAAAAAGTCTGGGGAAATAAAAACAATACATGGAACTGAAAAAAAATCAAAGGACAGCATAACAAAATTTATGGTATGTAGCTATATGTGAAGGGAATATTTTATGCCATTACGTGCTTATATTAGAAAAGAGGAAAAATCTCAAAAGTTGTTACTGTAAGGGGCCAGAGATTTAGCTCAGTGGTCTGTTCAGCAAACACAAGGTCCTGAGTTTGATCCCCAGTACCACATACAATGCTGGGCATGGTGACTCAGGCCTGTAATACCATCACTCGGGAGGCAGAGGCAGAAGGATTGCTGAGAACTCCAGGCCAATTTGGGCTGCATAGTGGGTTCAGGGCCAGCCTGTACTACACAGTGAGACCCTGTCTCAAAAAAAAAGAAAAGAAAAGAAAAGAAATCTGAAGAAAATCAGACTGGTCTAACAAGTGAAGAAAGCTAGCCTTTATAGCACACTTTATAGCACACTAGAGTGAGCTAGGGGCTGGTAATTTTCCACTGGGTCATGAGTATGGCATTCTTTTAACAGTTTTTCTCGTATTTTAGGAGATTTCTCCCCAGTATATAGATCAGCAGCTATTCTTGTCCTTGGAGACATCATTCCCCACCCCTTACAGTGCCCCCTGGTCCTTGCATAAAGAAGGGAATGCAGGGAAGGCACCTTCTATCCACTGCTAGCAAGAGAGGATACGGAAAAACATCTGTCTCCACGTTGAGTAACAAGGTCATGGATTAAGGGCTAAGAATCACCTTCCTCCTTCTCCCCGTGAGGATTTCTGTCCTATTTCAAGTTCGTGAGGCCATGTTATCTTCATACTGAGGTCACAAAAGACCACCCTTTCCCAAAGAACACTGCAATAACTACCTCATGAATATAGATGCTGCTTAGTAAGACATTAGCAAGTGGGTTTCGGGGCTATATAAAAAGAATTGCAGATTTCTAAGAAAATTGGCAGATTAGAAGCCTTAGAAATCTGTCCTCACATCCAGACAATGTACTACCAGCAGAATCTGTCAGATACGACTATTGTGCAGTTCCCTTGATTTTTTGTTTGTTTGGAATCAGGGATCAAACTCAGGACCTTGCACTTGCCAAGCAGGTGGTGGCGCCACTGAGCTACCTCCCTGGCTCTTTATTTTGCAGTTAATCGTGGTGAATTATTCTAGCTTTTCATATATCAACAGCTACCCTTTCGGCGTTCCCAGCCCTGTGGCAGGCAGCTGTCCTGCATACCAGGAGGAACCTGGATTCGGTCCGCGAGAGCAAAGCTGGGAAATAAGAAGCCTGCCTCTCGCCAAGGCCGGGCTGAACTGATACAGGCAGCAAGCAATCCAACATGGTTTGCATATAAGCAGAAATAATCCAAACAAGAAAAATATTAGTACTCCCAATCTTCTAGATATCTGAAACTGAATCTTAGCCATCTCAGGTGTAGGAGGACAATTAAGATAAGAGCTTTCCCGGGTGGATTTGTAATCCTTAGCAAAACATGTCTCAGGAGACAGAATCTGTGACTGACTCCTAACTGCGTTGCCCATCCGAGAACTAAAGCAGTAAGAAAGGACTTGAATGACTGCTTTTTTGTCTCCTGAAAGAGAATGATAGAGAGAATGAAAGTGTCCTAACCATATTGGTGAGAGTTTACTTTTTAATAAATTACTCTGAATCTATCACATCAATTTATGACTTAAGTATTCTATAGGCTGTTGAGCAGGTCCTCAGTTCTGTGTAACTGTAAGTTTGTTCTTTAGATCTAGGAACCTTCTAACTCCTATCTGCTAGGAAACTCAGCAGAACATGGGTGCCTTGGCTGCAGAGCTCTTCTGGGGGGCACATGGCAGTGTGCCACTTACACACTGCAAGACTGTGACTTGAGAGTATAGTATTTCCCTTTATCAAATCAGGAGCTAGATCATTGTTTTCCTGATTAACAATTTAAATAATTAACAATTTAAAAATAATGGAACAGCTTAGCTCTCATCTTTTTTAGATCTTTAAGGATATATGTCTGGGGCCGGGGGTGTAGCTCAATGGCACAGTGCCTGTCTGGCAAGTGTGAGGTCCTGAGTTCAATCCCTGGTACCTGCAAACAAACGAACCAACAAAAACAATAAAGAACGCACTTAAAAAAAAAAAAAGATACACGTCCGAAAGTTCCATCATAGGTCAGTGAGAGGAGAGGATATATAAATGTGAATAGACCCCTATTTTGTCATTCACTTCCCGTAAGGGCTATTGTCTTTGAGGAACCTGAACAGTTTAGCTAAGGATGAAGTTAGCTTCGTGGAGGTTGTAATTATGGCTGGCCTAGAATCTCCCCGCTTTGCACCTGGTGGTCAAGGCTTAAAGTTGTCTTGGAAACGTTGTCCTCAGGTTCTGAAGAGCAAGATGTCTTCTTTTTTTCCTGCAGCTTTTATGTAAAAAAAAGAAATCTGAACATAAGGCAGTTTTGATCATTTTTTTTCTCTCTTACAGTATAATTCTAGGTGTGAAGTAGCATTGCAATCAGTATTTTTCTCTATTTCATTTTGGCGGTAGGAAGTGGGCATACCTTGCACAGGTGTAGAAAGGCATTAAATTGTTCTTTCTCAGTACGTGAAGGTGGGACATTTTCCAGTGTTTAAATACATTCCAAAGGAGTAAGAGGTTAAACAAGAGAGAAACAAAACAGTATCCTGTAAATCTTGGCTCAATTCCTGTGCCCTTAGGTGTCCCCCAAGGTTCTTCCAAAGCTATTGTCTGGAGAGAGACCCAGAAAATAAAGCTGGACTGGACTATCTATGCTTTTACCAGCACATAATCTTACTTTCCCAGAAACTCACATCCTCACTCCCATAGCTACTCCAAGAGCACCAGTCACAATTGACTTTAACAGCATCAATCATGTTTAGAGAAGGAAACACCGCTAGCAAACTAAGAGATTTAAATCATTGTTTTTAAGTTTTTGAAAGAAAAATGAGAGGATGAAAAAGAAAGAAAAAAGGTCTATGGTCAAATTAGGGCACTTTTTGCCTGCAAAAGAGATCACCTCTAGAGACAAGTAGGTCAGAGATTCCGCCCTGGTCCCTGGGGCTGAGAAACCTGTGAGACGCTCCTGTTGCCACCTCCTCACGCCAGGCGGCAGCCTTCCTCGGCACCAAGGCACGGCTGCTCCTTCAAGGTCCACTGAAAATACACCAAGCATTTTAAACCTGTATCGGTTGCTTCAGTGCACATGAAGAAAGAGGAAGATTGATGAAGTCTCCTATTCTACCTAATATAATACCACAAATCCGGCCACTGTAAGCAGACGCGACTGGACCCCTTGGAAGGAGAGGCTATCTAACTATATGGTGGTTCATTCAAAAGTGAATTCCCTGGGTGCCAGAGGTTTAGCTCAGTGGTTCTGGCACTGCCTGGCAAATCTGAGTTCCGGTTCAATCCTCGTAACCACATACAATACTGGGTGTGGTGACTCACGCCCACCAGCAATTAGTACCACATACCACAGCACCAGGGGGCGCGGTGGCTCACTCTCGTAATCCCAGCACTTAGGAGGCAGAGGCAGGAGGATTGCTGAGTTTGAGTCTAGCTTGAGCTACATAGTGAGCTCAGTGCCAGCCTGAACTACAAAGTGAGACCCTGTCTTGAAAGAAAGAAAAGAAAGAAAGAAAGAAAGAAAGAGAGAGAGAGAGAGAGAGAGAGAGAGAGAGAGAGAAAGAAAGAAAGAAAGAAAGAAAGAAAGAAAGAAAGAAAGAAAGGGAAGGAAGAAAGAAAGAAAGAAAGAAAGAAAGAAAGAAAGAAAGAAAGAAAGAAAGAAAGGGAAGGAAGGAAGGTGAAAGAAAAGAAAGAAAAAGAAAAAAAAGAAAGAAAGAAAGAGAAAGAAAAAGAAAGAAAGAAAGAAAAAGAAAAAAAATTTAATTTGCCTTTTTCTAATTTGAGGTCTTCTCACTTGGAGTTGGCTGCTCTTTTAAAGGGCTGTCTTCAGCTCTCCATCCGATGTGGGGAGTTTCAAGCATTAGTTCTGCAAATAGTGTCTCTGCCTCTCTTTTTCCCGGACACTCCCACCGTGCCTGTGCTAGCCTCTCCTTAGCTCTGTTCAGGTCTTCAAACTTCTTGTTCCTCAATTTGAGTATTTCTATTCTATTACTCAGAGTTTAACAGTTCATTCCCTCCCCCTCCCCTCCTCCTCCCTCTCTCTCTCCCTCCCCCCCATCTTGCTATGCAGTTCAGTCTTGCTCTGAACTCACTAAGTAGCCCAGGCTGGCTTAAATTTACACTCATGGCAATCCTTCTGCCTCCACCTCCTGAGTAATGGAATTATAGGAGTGTGCCACCACAACTGGCCATCAAATCTCTTTGTCCTGCTCAAATCTGTCTTTGAATTTGCCAGTGAATTTTTCATGAAATTGTACTTTTCAGTTCCAGAAGTATTTTTTATTGATTTTGAGGTTTTCTCTACAGATACTGTCATTCTACTTGTACATTTCTTAACTTTTTTTCAAGATTTTTTTGGTTTTGAGACAGAGTCTTACTATGTAGTCCAAACTGGCCTTAAATGCAAGATGTAGCCCAGGCTGGCTTCAAACTCAAAATGATCCTCTTGCCTCTGCTTCCTGAATGCTGGGGTTATAGGAACACACTACGACGTCCAAACTCAATTCTTTTTCTGTTAATTTCTCTCCTTCTGAATAAGCTGTTTTCATGTTTCTTTAAATGCCTTGCACAGTTTTTGTTGATATTTTTTTCTTTGGAGATGGGGTCGTGCTATGTAGTTCTACTGCAGATAACTAGGTAGGTTAGAAATTATTATCATTATTATTATATATATCTTTTTGAGACAGGGTCTTGCTTTGTAGTTCAGGCTGGCCCTGAGCTCACTATGTAGCCCAGGCAAGCCTGGAACTCAGCAATCCTCCTGCCTCTGCCTCCCGAGTGCTGGGATTACAGGCATGAGCCACCATGCCTGGCACTGTGGTATTGCTGTATGTGGTTACTGGGGATCAAACTCAGGACCTTGCGCTTGTGAGGCAGGCGCTGGAACCACTGAGTTAAATCTCTGGCCTTATTATTATTATTATTATTATTATTATTATTATTATTAGAGACAGGGTCTTGCTTTGTAGTCCAGACTGGCCCTGAGCTCACTATGTAGCCCAGGCAAGCCTCGAACTCAGCAATCCTCCTGCCTCTGCCACCCGAGTGCTGGGATTACAGGTGTGAGCCACCATGCCTGGCATTGTACTATGTAGTACTGATTGCTAGAGGGTGTGAGTCACCACACCCTGGAGATTGAACTCAGGACCTTGTGCTTTTTATGCAGGTGCCAGAACCACTGAGCTAAATCTCCAGCCATCAAAATCTTATTTTTAATAATTTATTTGATTTACATCACCCTGACAACCACCTGTTATTTTGCTTATAAGATAAAATTTAAAGATAGTGGTTATTTATATTTCTTTGCTTGTTTGTGATACAGGATTGACCCATGTGCTTGGGCACCCGTTGAGCTGCATGGCCAGCCCTTTCTGAGACATGGTCTCGCTGTGTCTCCAGCTGGCCTCAAACATGTGACCCTTTTTCTTCAGCCTCCTGCGTCGCTGTGATTACAGGTGTGTACCCTGACAGCCAGTGACTGTTTGTAGTTTTTAAAATTTCCTCCTGTGTAGTTAGGCACATATTGGTTATAACTTTGATCGATATGATACATTACTGTTGGTCCCTCTTAACACTATTCATTTTGGTAATATACCTACTTTTGTCATTAGCGTTTGCCTGGTTTATATTTTCCTATGCCTCTATTTTCAGCTTCTCTGTCAGTTCCTCTGAGCTGTATCCGAATGACATTCCATTGTATGCATGTGCCAGGTCTTGTTTATTCATTTGTCCATCACTAAATATTTGGGCTGTTTCTACCCTGGTGTGCCAGCCAGTTTCACTCAGAGAGGCTCATCCATTCTGTTAGTCTGTTTGCACTGTCAAAACCCACCACACTCTGGTTGGCATAAGCAACAGAATTTATCTCCTCACAGTTCCGGAGGCTGGAAGTCCAAGGTCAAGGTGCTGTGAGGCTTCTGTCTCTGGCCTATACACAGTGCCTTCTCCCTGTGTCCTCACAAGACCTCTTGTCCGTGCAAACATGGTGGGGAGGGAGTGGAAAGGACCAAGTATGGTGACCGCTCTCTTTGTCTCTTCCTTTTCTAACTTAGGGTACCAGTCTTACCAGATGGGAGCCCTGCTCTTTGGATCCCATCTAACCCCTTTACTTCCCTAAGGGGCCCTATTAGGAGTAAGGGTTTCAACATGAGAAAGGTGGATGCATCAGTTTGGTTGTTCTTGTTAGAGATCTATCTAGATTTTCATTTCTTCATGATTCATTGGTGTTTTTTCCCCCCTAGAAATGTGATCATTCATTTCATCTGTCTAGTTTGTTGATGCACAGAAATTAATAGCGTTCTCATAATTTTTTTCAAATTCCACATATACTTTAATTATTTTACATTTAAATTATATATAAAAATATTTTCATTGTGGTTCCATTCTTTATTGTCATCTAATCTTTATTATTTCCTTCCTTCTGCTGGCTTTGGGTTTAGTTTAGCCTTTGTTTTCTTTTTTTTTCTTTTTTTTTTTTTTGAGACAGGGTCTTGCTTTGTAGTTCGGGCTGGCCCTCAGCTCACTATGTAGCCCAGGCAAGCCTCGAACTCAGCAATCCTCCTTCCTGCCTTTGCCTCCTGAATGCTGAGATTACAGGTGTGAGCTACGGTATTGTATGTGGTTACCAAATCGAACCAGGGACCTTGTGCTTGCTAGGCAGGCGCCAGAACCACTGAGCTAAATCTCCAGCTCCCTGTGTCAATTTTTAAATTAAATATAGCTGGGCATGGTGGTGCACGCCTGTCGTCCCAACACTTGGGAGGCTGAGGCAGGTGAGTTCAGGGCTAGCCTGGGATTCAAAGCCAGACTATGTCTCAAAAAAACAAAATAAAGGGCTGGAAATTTAGCTCAGTGGTTCTGGCACCTCCCTAGCAAGTGCAAGGTCCCTGGTTCGATCCCTGGTTGTTTGATCCCTGGTTGGATCCCCGGTAACCACATACAAAGATACCTGACTCATGTCAACTGGCAATTAGTACCACATACCACAATGCTGGGCTTGGTGGCTCACGCCTGTAATCCCAGCATTCGGGAAGCAGAGACAGGAGGATTGCTGAGTTCAAGGCTTGCCTGGGCTACATAGTGAGCTCAGGGCCAGCCTGAACTACAAAGTAAGATCCTGACTCAAAATAAAATAAAAAATAAAATAAAATAAAATAAATAAAAATAAAATCTATTTTATCTGAACATTAGAATAGCTAACTCAGGTCTTCTTTAGTTACTATTTGCATAGAAGTTCCTTTTCTTTACTCCTATTTTACTGTTTATATCTTTAGATTAAAGGATCTCTTGCAAACAGCATATATATATATATTTTTTGTTTGTTTGTTTTGAGACAGGGTCTCTCTTTGTAGTTCAGGCTGGCCCTGAGCTCACTATGTAGCCCAGGCAAGCCTCGAACTCAGCAGTGCTCCTGCCTCTGCCTCCCGAGTGCTGGGATTACAGGCATGAGCCACCACGCCCGGCACTGTGGTATGTGGTATTGATTGCTGGTGGGCGTGAGTCACCACACCCTGGAGATGGAACTCAGGACCTTGCGCTTGCGAGGCAGGTGCTGGAACCATTGAGCTAAATCTCTGGCCCCACAAACAGCATATATTTGAATTACGCTTTTTGAAATTCATTTTGTCAGTCTCTGCCTTTTGTGTAGAAAGTTTAATTAATATATTTTTGTTTTACATGACAGTGCTCACTGGTCACACTGGCCTTGAACTGGCAGTAATCTTCCTGCCTCCACCTCCTGAATACTGGAATATCAGGCATTCACCACCATGCCCAGCTACTAATCCATGTACATTTAAAGTAATTACTACGAGAGGCTCAGGGTGGTGCATTCCTGTAGTCCCAGCCACTTGAGAGGATCACATGAATCCAGGAGTTGGAGGCTAAACTGGATGACACAGAAAGAACCTGTCTAAAAAATAAATAACAAAATAATTACTGAGAAAAAACTTACTACTACCATTTTGCTGTTAGTTTTGGGCTTTGGGTTTTTTTGGTAGTACTGAGGATTGAATCCAGGGGCACCATTGAGCTACACCCTCAGCTCTTTTAAATATTTTATTTGTTTGTTTATTTTTTTGTGTCTTGAGGAGCATCTAACCATATAGTTCAGACTAACCTTGACCTCACTATGTAGCCTAGGTTGGCCTTGAACTTGTGGCAGTCTTTCTGCCTCTACCTACCAAGTATTGTGATTACAGAAGTATATCACCACACCTGGCTTTTTTTTTTTGAGACAGGGTCTCACTTTGTAGTTCAGGCTGGCCCTGAGCTCACTGTGTAGCCCAGGCAAGCCTCGAACTCAGCGATCCTCCTGCATCTGCCTCCC
The DNA here is from genome assembly GCA_004025085.1 of Thryonomys swinderianus. Lineage (NCBI taxonomy): Eukaryota > Metazoa > Chordata > Mammalia > Rodentia > Thryonomyidae > Thryonomys > Thryonomys swinderianus. Next base: position 28,421 of record PVIC010019008.1, read on the forward strand.
GAGTGCTGGGATTACAGGCTTGAGCCACCAAACCCTGCACTTGTGGTATGTGTTACTGATTGCCGGTATTGCTGTATGTGGTTACCAGGAATCGAACCAGGGACCTTGCACTTGCTAGACAGGTACTGGAACCACTGAGCTAAATCTCTGGCCTACAATTTTTGTATTTTTTATTTTCGAGTGTGTGTGCGTGTGCCTTATTTTTTCCATTATTTCCTTCTTTTGAGTTCAGTTGCTTTTTGTAGTATTTCCTTTCTCATGCTTATTTTTCTTTTTTGGTATAGGGAATTGAACTTAGGACCTTGAGCTTGCCAGACATTTGTGGTGCTACTGAGCTAAATCCCCAGCCCTCATGCATACTTTTCTGTATATTCCCCAGATATTTGCTCTGTGGTTACCATTTATATATACCATCCAAAAGTCATAACAATCTAATTTGAATGGATGCCAACTTCAACTCCATATAAAAACTCCATTCTTACAGTTCTGTCATCTTCACATTATTGATGCCACAAATTATATTACTATATATTGTATACTCAATAGAAAATTTATAATTATTTTTATGCATTTGTCTTCAAAATCCTCTTGCTAATAAAGGGGAATTAGAAACCAAAATGACAAAAATAGTCAGTCTTACATTTATTCATGTAGCCAGGTGTGTGATGCACACCTGTACTCCCAGCACTTGAGAGGCTGAGGCAGGAGGATCACCAGGGTGTTCGAGGTCAGCCTGGGCTCCATAGTGATTCAAGGCCATTCTGCAGGACATATCAAGACGCTGTCTTAAACAAAATAGAAAATGATGATTGCCCATGAATTGATCATTACTGGAGATCTTTATATCATATGGCTGTAAGGATCCTTTTATTTCCACCTGGAAGGCTCCCTTTACCACTCTGTGGGGCAGGTAGTATATAAACAGGGTCCACTGTGCACCCTGTGATTCAAGGAGGGGAAAAGCAAAATGGCTTGCTCCCTCCTTGTGACCATGTCTGCACTACCCTCTTGAAGAGTGGGTATTGCAAGGAAAAATGCTAGAAAACTCTCCTGCCCTTTTTCGTGGCTTGTTTTTGTGATATTTTATTATGGTTTTGAGACAAGGCCTCACTATGTGGCCCAGGCTGGCCTCAACCTCCCAAGTGCTGGGAATACAGGTGTGCACCACCACACATAGCTCTTCTTGCCTTTCTAAAGATAGTTTGTTTTGTTTAAGTATTGTTTCATGTTTCTATGGAGAATTCAAATTGGCACTGATTTTTTAAATAGTAAAATTTACAGAGAACATTTGGAACGTTGGCACTATCATTCAGGGTTGATTTTGCTAGGAGGACAAAATGTGTATGTTATTTGTGACTGTACATGTGTTATATATAAATGTGTCTGTGTGTATCCATGCATGTTTGTCATATGTGTAGAGATCATGTATCTGAAAAGCCTTAAAATATTGATACCGTACTGACTTAGAAATTCAATTCTTAGAAACACGGCCTAATGCCTGATGTGATGGACACACCTGTGACCCTGGCACTTAAGAAGCTGAATCATTGCCTGGCAAGTGCAAGGTCCTGAGTTCCATCTCTGGTACAGAAAAGGAGGAAAAAAAAAAAAAAAGAAGCTGTGGCAGGAGGATTGCCACAAATTCAAGGCCAGCCTAGACTATGTAGCAAATTCAAAGCCATCCTCAACTACACAGTGAGATCCTATGACAAAAACAAAAAACAAAAAATGAAAGACCAAACAAACAAGCAAAAAACGTGGCTTAAAGAAATAAACCTGTAGGCACACAGGACATTTCTGGCTAGAAGGACGTGTACTGCCCACCGTCCTTACTATCATGAAATACTGGCAGCAGTATTTATGTTCGAGGGTTGGGAAGATACATGCTGATTGTAGCATTTACCGTGGAATGCTAAAATTTTATGTTAAGGAAGGAAATTTAATTTCCATGAGCTCGTATTAATTTTTTTTTTTTGAGACAGGGTCTCACTTTGTAGTTCAGGCTGGCTCTGAGCTCACTATGTAGTCCAGGCAAGCCTTGAACTCAGCAATCCTCCTGCCTCTGCCTCCCGAGTGCTGGGATTACAGGCGTGAGCCACCACGCCTGGCACTGTGGTATACGGTATTGATGGCTGGTGAGCGTGAGTCTCCACGCCCAGTATTGTATGTGGTTACCGGGGATTGAACTCAGGACCTTGCGCTTGCAAGGCAGGCGCCGGAACCACTGAGCTAATCCTCCGGCCCTCGTATTAATATTTTTAAAGCCAAGTTTATTTTTTAAAAAAAAATCATCAGGGCCGGAGATTTAGCTCAGTGGTTCCGGTGCCTGCCTTGCAAACTCAAGGTCCTGAGTTGGATCCCGGTAACCACATAGAATGCTGGGTGTGGTGACTCACGCCCACCAGCCATCAATACCACACACCACAGTGCCGGGCGTGGTGACTCACGCCTGTAATCCCAGCACTCGGGAGGCAGAGGCAGGAGGATTGCTGAGTTTGCGGTGGCTTGCCTGGGCTACATAGTGAGCTCAGGGCCAGCCTGAGCTGCAAAGCGAGACCCTGTCTCAAAAAAAAAAAAAAAAAAAA
>PVIC010019009.1:0-30970 GCA_004025085.1 Thryonomys swinderianus
TTTGTTTCTAACTTCTTTGTACCTTTATATATATTGTACTTTTTTCTGAAATGGCAAGAATTAGAAAAATAAAAGCATTAGTAATTGTGAAAAATTTCTTTACTCATCATTTTTCTAGATGAACATTTATACCTTCAGGGAAAATATGTAAAGCAAAATTTTAAGCCTTAAATTTTTTGTCATTAATTCTAGGCTAAATTATTCACAGTAGGAGAAAATAAGTTACCTTGAATTTTTAAGCTAGTAAGAGTACAATATATACTACCAGATTTATAAGACTAAATTTGTTTCAGATAAAGTCTGGGAATGTGTTCTCATTTATTGACCACAATTATTTTTGTCAGTTTTTAGAATGTTAGTATTTCAACCTCCTAAAATTATCAAGATGAAATTTAGCTCTTCAGTTTCTTTTTAACAGCAATAGTGTTAAGAAATATAGAAAGAAAAATGTGCATGAAAAATTGCACGCTGGACAATATCAATATTTTGGTAATTTGGCAAAACTTGTAACATTTTCTTTGAGATCATTGTTTTTACTATGGAAGAGTTATGAAGAAATATGTATTACAAATGGTGATTTGTGTGTGTATGAGAGTCAGGGTCTCACTATGTAGTTTAGGCTGTTCTTGACTCACTATGTAACTCAGGCTAGCCTTGAACTCAGTGATACTCCTGTCTCAGCCTCCCAAGTGTTGGGACTACAGGCGTGAGCCACCATGACTGCCTCCACTGATGGTTAATACTGAATGTCAAAGAAGCTGTACAAAGAAGAGTTTTATAATTTTTTCAGCTACTGTACTAAATCCATTTAGAACAAAAGAATTTGCTGCTCTTGGCCATTGTGCTTCTGTTTTGCTCCTTCACACACCCCACACAAGGGCATGCAGCAAACACATCAAATGCTTGTTGAAAGAGCGAATTATAAATACTAAAGTAGTGTGCTGACAGTGTTTAATGACTTTTTAGATTAGAGGCTGTTGTGGTTTGAATTTAGGATGTCCCCCAAAATCTCACATGTTTGAAAAGTGGCTGGACCAAGGGGTTCTGTAGCATCAGTGGACTCGTGCATTGCTGAGATTAGGAGCTAACTGTTGAAAGTGGGTCCTGGTGAGACATAGCTCCCAGCACTGAAACCTGTGTAGGGCCCAGGGAAAGGGGATGTAACTAGAGCCTCTGTCATTAAGCTCTACTCTCCTGTGAGCTTGACAGGACAGGGTGAATTAATTAATTAAAAAATGAGATTTAGCAAAGAAGCTAAGCTTGGGGCTGATCCATGCAACTCTGGGTAGCAAAGAGGAAAGACCCAAGCTTGCCACACTTAGTACATCAGGAGTGAGTAATGTAACAGGTCACTCAGAGGACAGCAGTTCTTATATCCTAGGACAGTGAGGAACTATGTAGATGAAAGTCTTGGTGTAGTTCAACCCTGGAGCATCACAGCATGCAAGACCACTAGGGTCTTTGTTGATATAGGAAGTGAAGATAGTTATGTCCTGATATGCCATAGCTGGCCTGTAGGCAGGAAAGATAGATCTAATCATAGTTTTGGACTTTTTGGTTTTGTTTTTGAGATAAGGTCTGGCTTTATAGTTCAAACTGGCCCTGAACTTATATGCAGCCCAAGCTAGCCTTGAACTCTTGGCAATTCTCCTGCCTCTGCCCCCTAAATGCTGGGATTTCAGGTGTGAACTACCATGCATGGCATTGTGGTATTTGGTGTTGGGGGATTGAACTCAGGACCTTGTTCTTCCAGGGCGATGCCAGAACCACTGAGCTGAATCCCCAGCCTCCCTAATCATAGTTTTAAATGTGAAGTTATTCCCCCTGGGTTTAATCCTTCCCCTCCTGCTCTCTTCTTCCTTTCCTCCTTGCCCACCAGCATCTGAGAAACTTCTCCACTGCACCACTGCACCATTGCACCATGCTTCTTGCCAAATCTAGACTAAATTCAATGAAAACTATGGGCCAAATAATCCTCTCCTCCTGCAAGTTGTGAGCATCACTGTGTCCTGATGACAGAAATGATTAAGACAGGGGCTGACTTGCATCAAGTTCTGATTTTTGTTGTATAGAATTCTCCATAGCTAAAACTATTTGCAGCTAATACATACATACATACATACATACATACATACATACTATATATATATATATATGTTTACTCTTGCTTAAATATAAAAAGCAGAAGCCTTTATATATGAATTGTCTCCATCTATAATTATAGAATATTCCAGATTATTAGATACTTTTAATAAAGAAGTCTCAAGTTAAAGTATAAAAATTACTCTGAAAATTTAATAATACCCACAATAAACTCTGATTTTACAGATGACAAAAGTGAAGCATAGAAATTAAGTAATCTGAGGCCAGTGATTTAGCTCAGTGGTACCACTGCCTCACTTACAAGAATAAGGTCATGAATTCGAACCATGGAAACACACACACACACACACACACACACACACGAGGGTGTGCATAATTTGTTTCAATACACATCTAGTAAAGGATAGAGTTAGAACTCCAACTTAGTAATTTGGCTTCAATACTTGAATTCATAATCATTATGTTATATTGCCTCTGAGTGAATGAAAAATAGGTATTAAATGTTTCTTCTCAAATTTATGTCCCACCCAGGGTTTGATGATTAATTCTTTCTTGCTGTAGACCATTTATTTATTTGATTGGGTGGTTGTTTTGTGAAAACATTTTGGAAGACAAATGATCATAACCAGGAGGAAAACTAAAATTTTTAGGACCAGTAGGAATCCAATCTTGAAGCTGCTGCAATAGTTACTTATCTAATTTAGATATCTGGTAAATATCTACCAGACTTGTAACATAACTTATATTGTTCTTAGGTACTGACAGTTCCATTATTTCACGGGCCAGGTAACACTTCACCTATACTTCCCTAAGAACCAAAGTTTCAGCTGACTGAAAAGTATTTAAACTTTGTTTCTATGTACTTAAGGTGGGGGAGGGTGGGAAGAGAGAGGGAGAGAAAGGAAAAGAGCAGAAGTGAGAGGAAGAGAGAAAAAGAGGGAAAGAAAGAGGGAGAGGGGAGGGAGAGGGGGGAGAGAGGGAGAGAGAGAAAGGGAAAGGAAGAGAATAATAATAACAAATAGCATAGCAATTATTAAATGTTAAACTGAATTTCAATTCATTACTCCTTATATATGAATTGTCTTGAAGTTTCTTCTGCTCTTTTTCACAATTAAAGTGAGGAAAAGCTTTTCCACATTTCAACTTGCCCCCTCGCTCCATTTAGTTTCTGATCCTCCTACCAAATGAATTTTTTGATCTATGAACAGTCTGAATTTATCATTTCTTCACTGAAGAATGCTCTCAAACAACAGGAAATAGACAAACTTGTAGAAAACATGTGTCAGGTGCATTCTCCAAGGCTTTGCTGTTTAGCACAAGAAGAAAATTTTATTCCTGGTTAAATAGTATTCCTTTGTATCAAATTACTTATTATGGAATATTTTTCTATATCATGCTAATGATAAATATATGTTAAAATAGTTGCAACATCTTTATTATAAGAGATATATTATGTTGGTTATTGTTATTTCAGGAATAATTTACAATGGGATTTTTCTTTGTGAGGCTTTCTCAAGACTTCAGCCATAGCCAAATGGAAACCGAATCCCTGGCACAATAGCACTTCTACTGCTTCCTTTACACTCTCCCTGTCTGAGTCTTTATCCAGCAGAGGGACAGGATTTTCAGCTCTCAGCCATGGCAAGGCAACTGCCAAGGATGGCACGAAACACCGTAAACTCCAATCCTGGAAGGCATGCTGAAGTTAAATAAAGTCTGTATACAAAGGCAAAAGGATGAGAGAAATGCAAAGCCAAGAGTTTCACATGGGAAATACCAGGAATACGAGGAATAAGAGACAGCGCAACAGGAAGATGTGGAGTGTCTGCGACAGCTTTCTTGGTACCTAGCAGGTACTTCTGAGTGAGGGTGCAGTGGGATCTTGCAAAGCCCCATTTCTCAGCTGGCCCCGTCTTAACAGCCGGAGGTGGACAGTGAGAGTGCAAAGAGGAAGACAGTGACCCAAACTGGAGCCTTGCTCTCTAACTTCAGTCCTCTAACCAATTGTCCTTGAAAGTTCAGTGGTTAGAGGTCGAAGGACTGTGCCAAGAGAATATTTTCAATGATTCATTTTTCCTCAGATCCAGAAGAGAAACCCAATGCTCAACTTTTACTCATTTCAAAGTACATCAGACAAGTCCAGTGCACTGAGAATTTATTTCTCTGAGAAGATAGTGGTATTGTCTAAGAGGTTGGGTTTCTAGAAATAGAGCAGTTATAAATTACAGTATTACTATAATTTTATGAGGAAGGTGAGAAAATGGAATAGCAAAGACCTCTCAAATGAGTGACATGTTCTCCTGCATGCCTCATCAAGTTGAGGATGCCTGGCAATGTCTACTAATTTAATTCTTAAATATATGAACACGCACCTGATCAATTTTTCTGCCAGTTGAATCACTTCCATATTTCTAATGTATATTGATCCAAGGCTGAAGAACCATGTATTCTCAGTTGTCTTTCTGATGAGTTAATTTTTATTTGTCTGGAATTATTTACACAAGATCCAGATAAAATAGAAAGGAAAGAGTAAAGCTTATGTGGTGCTTTCATTATGCACAGGAAGGTGTGGAAAACAAGCAATGTCTGTGACAGCCATTGTGTTCTACGAAGCTCTGTTAAAGTAGGAACATATCATATGCTGCCTTCCTTGCATCTGCCACCACTTTCCTCTCTCCAGGCCTACTGGATGTGTGCAGGTGAACAGCTGAGCATATGGAAGGCTGCCCGGAGACACCCACCCAAATATGAGATACTCTGCAAATCTGTCCTTCAGTGTCTGACTTGTCTACTTCCTGCCGGCTCTTCAAGGACATAGTCACGCCACAGGCCACATTGCTAGTTGTCACACACTGGTTAATACTCAGGTTTTCTTGGATGCAACCCCTATCTCAGAGAAGACCTGCCTCAGTGTCTTCTCTCCCTGAGCTTCTGTAGATGTGGATTCTTTTTTGCCATGTGAACAATTCATTTGTCATTTACTTAAGTGCAAACTGTGAAGCATAGATGATATATTGCATACAGATGAATCAACTCCAATATTCTTATAATTTAAGTGTGCATATTCAGAACTCGTGACATTTTTACTTGGCTGCAATTCCCTTTTTATAGCATTGATTAAGAAAAAACATTTGCGTGTTTTTATGAGATTTACATTCCTTCTCCTGGAGAAAAGATAATAAAATTATTTATAATACAAATGTTCTTAATTTTGTACAAATCCCATGAGAATTAAACTTCTCACACATCTACTTCCTGCTTGTGATTCTGAATATGGCTGACAGATTTTACAGTGATGAAAGAGCTGATTTTAAAACATTACTGTGTGTACCGCCAACGTTACGATGAGCATTAGCAAGAAGCAAAAACTGTGTTTAGTAACTCACATTCTGTGTCCATTTAAACTGAGCACAGAGACTTTGATCGGTCACTGTAGCCTCGTCTGCTAAAAGACTTGTGGAAATTCCTTCTCTCATTCAGTGTCAAGCCACACTCCTAAGTCTTCTACAAATTAAACGTGCACTTACTTGTGTCTGAGACAATGGAGCTGTTATATATTACTGTATTGTTTCCTGTTTTGTTTTCTTTAAAGAAAGCAAAGTAACAAACCCAAGGACCAGTGGAATAGATTAGAAGATCCAGAAACAACCCCGGATACACTAAGCCACCTTATCTTTGACAAAGGAGCCAAACGTCCTCAACGGAGGAAAGACAGGCTCTGTAACAAGTGGTGCTGGAAAAACTGGGCTTTAACCTGCCAAAATCTAAAGCTAGACCTATCTCTTTCACCGTGTGCTAAACTAAAATCACAATGGATGCGAGACTTAAACATTAAAACAGAAACAATAAACCTGCTAGAAAACAGGTTAGGTAAAACTCTTGGAGACATTGGTGTAGGCAGAGACTTTATGAACAAAACCTCTATAGCACAAGAACTAACAGAAAGAATCAACAAATGGGATCTCATCTTACTAAAAAGCTTCTGCACAGCAAAAGAAACCACTGGCACAGCTAAAAGACAACCAACAACATGGGAAAAAATCTTTACTAGCTGTTTGTCAGACAAAGGGCTAGTATCTACAACATAGAAAAATCTTAGATCAGTCCCCCCAAGTTTAAAGACCCAATTCAAAAATGGACATCTTAAATGAAGAGACACTTCTCAGAGGCAGAAGTCAAAGCAGCCAAGAAGCGTATGAAGAAATGTTCGACATCACTGGTCATTTGACAGATGCAGATGAAAACAACACTAAGATTTCATCTCATTTCACAAAGAATGGCTGCTATTGCAAAATCAACCAGCAATAAATGCTGGCGAGGCTGTGGAGAGAAAGGAACCCTGGTCCACTCTTGGTGGGACTGCAAATTTGTGCAACCATTGTGGAGATTAGTGTGGATATTCCTCCAAAAACTAGGATTAGAGGTCCCATTTGACCCTGCTATTCCCCTGCTAGGAATATGCCTAAAGGAATTAAAAGAATCATATTGTAAAGTGATATGTTCTTAGAAGCTCAATTTGTGATAGCCTAATCTTAGAAACAACCTAGATGCCCATCAACTGGAGACTGGATAAAGAAGATGCATTTTTTAAAATAAAAACAGAGTATTGTTCTGCCATAAAGAATGATAAGATTCATTCATTTATGTGCAAATGGATACACCTGGAGGACACACTAATAATTGAATAAATAGATCACAGATAGGTAAATACCTTATATTTTTTCTGGTATGAGAACCTGTAGATGTAAATGAGTTCTAGAATGTATGATAGATTTTGTAAAATAGAAAATATTCAAAGGGAATATGCTGTGGGAATGTAATAAGGGGAAAGAATAAATGTGATATGGAAAGAAAAAGAAATAGCATGTACATAAGGGGTGAGGGTGGGTAGGGATATAGGTTAAAAGTGAGAATTAACTTGCGTCGTATACTGGGACAAATTCCCCAATGTGGAGTGTGATTGTGAACTGTATATAAAATGTACCAATAAAAAAATCAATTAAAAATATATATTTTTTCTAACCCGGAACTCTAACCCTGCTCCTTCCTCCCACTCGCTGAGGGCACAGTCTCCTTCATCTCCTGTTACCCTGCCTTGTGGCCCTGGCCCTGAGCTCTATGGACAGCCTCGCTCGGAGGTGGGCTCGGCTTCCAGAGATGAAGACCAGAGAGGGACAAACCGAGCAGCCAGGCAGGGCAACTGCAGTAGACTGTTCAGCAGCGAGTCTGAGCGTTTCCTCTTTACCCTGGCTCTGTCTCGGGTGTGGTGTGATGGCTTCCTGCTCTCTCTTTTCCATGGGTATTTGACTCTCCTTTGTTAGTACACCCAGCCCTCCACATACTCTGTCAAGTGGGAACTGACAGTAAAGCACCCTCAGTGTCTTTGTAAACTGGAGGCGACATGTACTTTTTGTCTTGTGCTGATAAAATGCTGTCACATACTTAGACAGAATGGTGGACATGCACGGAGACAGTGTTGGTGGCGGACTATGATACTCTTCATAGTTATTGGATTCTCAACAAATTTGCCAAGATGAGTTCTTAAGTAGAAAAGCAAGCAAGTCCTTTTAGAACTGTTCTAAGGGTAGCATTTTCTGTGACAGAAAGGAGAAGCCACATCATTACTTCTAAGAAGGTAACGTGTCTACAACACCACGTTTATGGATGGGTGGTTGTCTTCTGGTATCTTGTAACTACCACCCCAACTCTTCCTCTGAAACTCTGGCCACATGTCTATTACATCCCAAAGCCACACTGGTTTGTGGAGTATTTTCAGATCGATGGTAGGGCTTTGAGTGTCTCCTTGGACATCACTAACCACACACACTCTGTCTCCCAGGCACCACGATGGTTGTGTTTTGGTCGGGCCTCCTTCAGTGAGGCCACACAGCCTGCACTACGTACAGCCAAGTCATGAAGACATGCTCTTCTGGGCTTTCCCTGCAATGCAGTCCCCAGGGCTCAAGCTAAGACACTGGCATGTTCCCACCGAATCCCCACTGTCAACATGCTTTGTGATTCTGGCCAGGGAGTAAACTTTTGATTCTGAGAACCCCAATCCTGAGGGCTGCTGAGCATGATGATTGTACATGGCAGTTTACTTTTCAAACTGGTGTATGTTATTCACGCAATAAACTAAAGGTTGGCAATATTTTATGAAGAGAACATAGTGACAGTATCAAATATGTCAGGAGCTGGGATTAAAATGATTTAAATGAGAATGCTATAATTGTGAGAATCGATTATGAAAAAGAAACACAATTATAAATACACTTAATTTGGTGGGTAAATGGATTAGCAGGGAAAAGCCTGAAATACATATAAGGATATAAAGAAATAGAACTATCATTTGAATTTAATACCTTAATGTACAAAGACAGTGGATCACTTTTATCAAAAAGTTCCTTGACAAAAAGATTCTAAAATTAGTTATAAAAGTCTTAACTGTCTTCCCTGGTGATAGAGGAAAAGCAAGCTATATTTTAGGACAATTCAACCTCCTTTGTAAACCATCATTTAAGGCCACATTAAAGAAATAACTTTCCAAAATATTCTACAGTTTTTTTTCAAAGATTTTGCCATGAGGAAAACAAAATCTGCTTGGAATATTAGCTCAGTATAGAAGACACACAGATGCAGCAGTAATGTTCACTGAGTAAATCTGCATCTGCTCAACATATGGTTGACTTTTCCTTTGCTTGTTTTTGTTTTCTCCACAGAACATAATCAGAGCAGAGTTGGGCTTTTTTTCCTCCCTGTCTTTCAGAAAGTCACATTATGCAAGTAATGACAAAATGGGAGGGAAAATGTTACATATTAGATTGTCTTTGGCAAACGCAGCCATAACTGAGGGAGCAAAATGTGTTTCTTTTTTATATAATGAAGCATGATAATCTACATTAAAATTCAAATATTTTCCACAAATATAATTGGACTTTTTAAAAATGTCTGCCTAAAATACAAATGCCAATTAAGCAGTTGGATCTTAGTTTGGTAAATATTCTTTGGTAAAATATTCCTTTCATTGAGAATAATATTATAATTCTTTCATCTTTTTTTTTCAAAATTAAGTCAAAGGCTTAATTATTCCTGAAAAGATGAAATTATATCAGATGTCCAATATGTAATATTATGTTTCTATCTTCTTAAAATAACAAGCAAGTTTTAATGTATTTAATCAAAAACTTTGGTTTATCTATAAGGAAATTAAACTGGAGCAAAAGCTTACATAGGCATCAGATTCTAAGTTTCTTATATCATTTCTAAATACATTCCCTGCCACTAAACTAGCTTCTTTGGCAAGAGTTGAAACTGGAATGTTTCTCTTACTCTTACTTTCAAATTACTTACTGCACCTATAAGAGAACAGTAGAAATGTTTCGTTTTCGAAAGGAAACAAATAAATAGGTTTTGCATTGAAGTCTTTAACTGGCTCAAAAAGTAACTTTATAAATGAGGTCTATATATCTCTCATAGAAATATATTAGAATTAGTAATTTTCTTAGCACATTTTTGGTGGTTTGATATGAAGTAATTTGTTCATGAAATTAAAAAATCTTTTTGAATTCACTGGCTTCTCTAGTAAATGAGTTATGCAGTATCAAGTAATAATTTATTTTGTTAGGGTAGGATTAGATCTTCATTAAATTTGAAAGACATTTTCTTGGCTCTTAGAATTTGTAAGAACTGCTTCCACTGAAACAAGAACATGTAAGCCCAAAACATAAATCACATAATAGAAATGCATGTGATTTTGCTATTTCTATTTCCTAAAATGAAGTCTAAAAATGGTATGAGAATATTAGTTATTTTAGTAACTCATGACTCATAACTATGAGACAGAAAAAGATATTTCTACCTAAAAAGTGTTCTTACTCCTGCTGCTTTATAAAGTTGAACTTGTAATTGCCAAACATGTTTCTTTAAATCTTACTAAATAAGATTTGCTCCTGTAAATTTCAGTAAAATGTTTTTAAACATTCAATATGCTGATGTATGGTATTTAGTCAATTTAGAAAAGGTACAATACCTGAAGTTTTGAAGACTAGCAAAATCTTTCTACACACAAACACACACACACATGATATTTTAAAAACTTCAAAAAGGGAAATATGTTAAAATATTTTTCTAATCTACTATACTGTTTGCTTCTTGGATAAAGTAGGTTGTTGGAAACAAGACTGGATGAAATATTGTCACTAAACATTCTTACGTATCTTATGCAATTTGATGTACAAATAATGAGCTATGTTGTGACACAATATTAGAAACCCACACGTTAAAGGAGAAAAAGTTTATTTTGGCTCACAGTTCATAGAACTTTCAGTCCATTGTTGACTGGCTTTAAGGCAGCATGGCTTGGCAAAGGGGTGTGACAGAAGAGGTTTGCTCCTGGCATGGCAGTGCCAAGCAGCTACCCATCAAGGCAAGACCAGGGAAAAGGCAGACCCAGGCATGTGTGACTATAGTGGTGCTAAGAATCATGATAGATTACTTGGGCCCAGACTTAGTTCAACTGGAGAAGCCGAGAGCAGATTCTTGTAACAAAGCCTCAGCAAAAAGGCATTAGCTTGAGGCTTCATAACTTGAGGACATCAGAACAAAGATGTAGAAGAAAACATCTCTGTAGGGTTTGGGGGAAGAAAGAGGAAAGTCTACTGTTACATGATATATGCCCATCTAATTGAGGTGAGTTTATGGGAACTGAGGAAACACATGACTAAAGCAGACATTTTGGAAAATAAGTTGCTCTTAATTCTGCTGAATGTTGTCCTGCAGATTCTCCTCTAAAATTCAACCATATACCCTAGGATCATAAAAACTGTTATTTCCATGTTTCTTTCTTTATCACACTTAAATTCAACCACCTTTTTGCCCAGCGTCTGCCAACAGACCCAGCCTATATCCTCAGTGACCCACAACTCTGCAGGTCCTACCTCCTAACACCTACATGTTCCTGTAATTCATTCCCCTCAAAACCCTACCTATGAGCACATGAAGCATTGAAGAATATAGATATAAATCCTAGCATATCACTGATAAGAAAAGTTAAATAAAAAATTAGAAAGCATTATCTGTTTTTCTTGGGTATAAGCTATTTCTTTTAATACTTGTTCCTTCATTTTTTTGAAAAAGCTCTTATAAAGATCATATTAACTGGGTTGATTATTAGTTGACACATTCTAATTGTACTTATATGTACATGGACATTCAGAACTATGCATAGTTCGATGTACTGCAGTTGGATAACAGGTCACTCTTTTTCCTTTTTCCCTAATAAAGCCAATTTTACACATATGTCACTGAAAATCTCCTAAACTATCTCTGAGTTCAAAAGATGTCCAGTTCGCTTTTAGCCAAGCCCAGATTTATTCTATGCACTCATCAACCCTAGTAGATACCCTTCAGTTCATGTAGTGTAGGCCCTGTATGCAGAACCAAACTCATCTACAGGTTATATGAAGGGCATTGTTACATATACTTAATGCTAAACTGACAAACACTAGTAGGTTGTATGAATTTGTGTTTCAGGTCTAAAAATCCGAAGATTGGAACTACGTGATGCCTCTTCAAAACATCACAATTTTACATATTACAATAGGGTCAGCAACTTGTGTTTGCGGAGGTGGAAGATTTGCGTAAGTCCATGAATGATTATTTTCCAAATTACAACATTAAAGGTGCAGAAAACCTTTCAAAGTGCAAGAGAGATAAATGAATTTTGATGTAACAGGGTAGAGAAAGCTTAACAGCACTGTACACTATACTATACTAGTTACACTACTCTAGTTACACTGTACTATTACACTATACTAGTTAAGCCTTATTTTAGTCCTGAAGAAAACTCTCCATAAGTATCTGCACAATCTGTTAAAATGCTTTGCCCTTTTTCAACCACATATGTGTGTGTGAAACTGGATCACCTGTCACAGATATGAAGTAGAACGAATCTCACCAATAAATGACCTAAACACAGCTACATGAGATTTACATTCCCTGCCATTAATCATACATTAAAGTAATTTGTGCAACTCTATATACTATTTTTGGAAACATATTTGAAGTGAAATTGCATATATTAATATACAAGAAGGTTATACTTTTAACTCTAAATAATTACTTTTTAATATCTAATATAAATATCAATATTTATGATCTAAAACTCTTTAAAGACCTCAATACTTTGTCAAGAATCTAAAAGGGACCTGAATCTAAAAAGTTTGAGAATTATTGTTCTAAAAACATCCTCAGTTTAATATAGTGACAAGATTTATTACACTATTATTTGAAAATATCTATCAAACTCAAAATATACTAATAAATCAATCCCCACATATCAACTGATAATGAGCAAGATGGTTCTAAAATTCATTTTGCTTAAATTTAATGGAATGATATATGACTAATTTATATGAAAAGTTAGACAACATTTTTTATTATTAGTTCATTAATTTAAAATGTCCTGTAAAAAAATGACCATCTAGAAAATGTACTGAGTGGTTTAATGCTCTTCGATAGTGTTACTTACAAGGCCACATTTCTGAATTACATAGTTGTGACTAGTCCTGGCACATGATTAAACTATTTTAAATTAACTGCTTGCCAGGTGTGGTGGCTCATGCCCATAATCCCAGCACTCAGGAGGTAGAGGCAGGAGGATTGCTGAGTTCCAGGCTTGCCTGGGCTACATAGTGAGCTGAGGGCCAGCCTGAACTACAAAGAAAGCTCCTGTCTCAAAAAAATAAAAAGCTAACTGATGTGATACAGAAGATTAAGGTAGGGTGTCATAGACTTGTACATAAAAGAACAGAATGAAGAATGGTAACGAGCTCAGTGTAAGAAGCAGATGTCCCTGGGAAGTGGTGCAGTAGGGCAGGGGGCCCAGAGCACAGTGCAGCACAGTAACAAGGCAGTTCCATCTGTCTTAGTTGTACAGTTATACAACGTGTGTTAGAAACTGTGAAAACCCTCAAGTATTTGTGTGTTTTTTGTGTATACATATGTGTGTGCATTCTATATACCAGGACATCAATAATCCATGTCTTCTGTACTAATAGCATATATTTCATGCCATAAATACCCCTAAACTTCTCATGTTGGCATTGATGCCCTAGGCAGCATTACCAGGTCTGTAATACACTTATGATCATGCACTTAAAGTTAAGGTGTTCATATTTATTATTTTAAAAAAATGAATGGAAGCCTTGAATTTTTTTTTAATTTGTGAAAATACAAGTGAAACTAAGTTAGGGGTGCCAAAACCAAAGGAGAACTACAACGAAATATTCAGTTTTAACCTGGCCAACTGACCAATTGTGAATACAAGTGGAAAATTTAATTTGTTAAAAACAATGTTCCCATATACAGACATATACACATGCATGTAGGAAAATTCTAATGTTTAATAAATAATATTATAGAATGAATTAGTAATTACCCATGGGATCAGCTATAATCTACATTCACATATCTGTGAAGATATTTATAAGGATTATTACTTTTTTGACAGGGAACAATGTTTGTAAGAATATTTTAAATGTGTTAACTTTCATTTTGTTCTGTTCTCAAAATAACAACAATCTTTTAATCTGTAAAATATATAAAATGATTTTTTCAGCTATCACATTTTGATTCAAAATAAAATTAAAATCTAAGGGCTGGGATTTAGCTCAAGGGGTACCGCGCCAACCTTGGACACACAAGTGCCAGAGTTCAATCCCCGGTACTGCAAAAATAAATAAATAAATACAATAAAATCTGTATAATTGCATATAAAACAAATAGCGGGTTTTCTTCTAGGTTTCTTGCTTTCTTTACTTATCACAGACTGATGACAGGAATCTCCCAGGTTGGGGATTTACCTCAATGGTTCCAGAGTCTGCCTCACAAGGATAAGTACCTTAGTTCAATCCCTGTTTGATCTCCAGTACCACATAGCCCAGGTTTTTCAATAACTCATGCTTCTGCCCCTCTCAAATGACTTACTTGACTGTTTCCAAGTCTCTCTTCTCAGCTGGCAAAACTGATTCTCTGATTCTCAAGTCTTCAACCTCTCTAGTCTAGTAATGCTACTTTACAACCTGACTTCTTTCCTCCTACATTATACTTTTCAACTACTGTGATTTTCTTTAACAGTAGTTGCCACACAGAGTCAATAAAAGACAGCACTCTAATCTATGTTTAATTTCTTGTTTAGTGACCTCAAAAATATTCAACATCCTTGCCAGACATGATGGCTTACCCCTGTAATCCCAGCTCTCGGGAGGCAGAGGCAGGAGGATTACTGTGAGTTCAAGGCTTGCCTGGACTACATAATGAGCTCAGAGCCACCCTGCACTACAAAGCAAGACCCTGTCTCAAAAAAAAAAATTTCAACATCCTATCAAACTTCCCTCTTTTCTTCCTCATATATTGTATTTGTTCTATTATAGTTTTTAGAAATATAAACACATCTCCTGAGACAATAGAAAGAATGTCTTATATTTTGGATCTCTGTGATTTTCAGAAAATTACTTTTGACATTTATAAAATTTACTCATTTGTTGCACAAAATTCTAGGTTTTTAATATATTTACAGAGTTCCATGGTCATCAACATAATCTATGTTTAAAACACTTTCATTGCTTCCAAAGAAAACCCAATTTCATTAACAACTATCTGAGCCCCTCCAATAACAAGTAAACCATTGATCTACTGTGCCTTAGTTTAGTCCAGTGAGTCATGTAAATACTACAACTATATGTGTGACCCTTAGTGATTAGCTTCCTTCTAAAACTGTTTCTCTAATTATTCATATTTATACATTTTTACAATATCATTTAATTGATTGGGAATTTACAGTCCACCTGTAACTTGATAAACATTTTAATAAACATCTAATACATGAAACAAATGTTCACTTAGTGTAACAATTTTATTTTCAAGCCCATTGAGACACAGGCTGCAAGCTCTGAAATTTCCTGCACTGTGACATCTTTCTTACTTAGGTTTATAAGAAAGGCTGTCAGGTCACCTTGACTGAGGAGTGGGTACAAAAGAAGTGCTGTGTTTTGCTTTCACATATTAAAAAATATTCCATTTAGACAGGATAAGGTTTATGGTTTTTAAATATATACAAATTGAGAAAGAATGACATGATGAATATTCTAATAAGGAATTAATATAGCAAAAGACACTGTCATTAATTTTCATCAAAACACTCTCTCATTTCAAAAAGTATGTATCCCCTTATTCTTGCCACCTTCTGAGACAGTGTACAGTTTAAGTTTATGGCAAACTCTGGGAATAGAAACAGTAGAGTACAATCTTACTTTCACTTACCTTACTCCCTGGACCTGGCATTATGTACCTTCTCCTGGCTCTTTCCCAAGGACAAAATGATCTTAAAAGGCAGGAAAGTCGTGACAGCATAAACAAAGACACTCATGAAAGAGGACTTCCAGGAAAGAGGACTTCAGAAAGAGGCGACAAATGATAGTACAAATGTGATTGACCTAAAAGGGAGTAATCAGAGGGAGATTCATGAATTTCTGTCTTTTAATGTACTGAAGTTTTAAAATGTAAACATGTATTGTAATTTTCAATCACACTTGTATTTGTATCTGTATTTACATTTATATATAACTTACCCACTTTCATTTTCCAGCATATTTCAAGGTTAATTTTTCCTCTAGCAGAAGCTGGATTCAAAATCTGTGGCACTAACCTAAAATCTACCCTTAAGTAGAGCTTGCATGGTGATGATGGTCTTCAGAAAATGCAAGGAAGTGTGATTAGCAGAGTACACTTAACTGTGATTGATGTTTATCAAAATACCAATATCACACAGAGGAAGAGGTTGGAGATGCCTACTCATGGAATCCAAAACTTTAAGAGGAATCTATTTGCAATGTTAATTAATTTAACCAAAATAAAACAGGCAGGAAAGTGTCAAACTCAGTATTCCCTACCAACTCCTCATTTAACTTATGCTTATTTTGAAACAAAAGTGTTCTGTCATATATAAGCTAAACTTTTCTTTCTAACAACTTACTAGTTTCTCTAAGAAGTGGAATGGCTGCAGAAAACAAAGACTTTCACTGTGGTCCAGGTTTTAAACATCAGTATTCAGTTTTCTTTAACAGTAGCTGCACATGTGTGCACATGCACACACACACACACACACACACACACACTCAGTCACAGACAAAAAAGAAGAAAAGCTTCATAACTCAGTCTATTTGTGGAGACAAGGAAGGGGATGTGGCCCAAACCCTTGTGGCAAGATCCAGTTCCCCATGAGACCCACAGCAAAAGGATTAACAACCAACAAACAACAAAATCAGAACCTTAAGGAAAAGGCTGACCCTGAGCTCAACTTTTGTTACTCTGAGCAGCGACCACAAAAGGCAAAACATTGCACATGTGGAAAGCTGTGATGCCCTGAGCTCACTCCTCCTTTATTTGGTACAAAGCCCTCCACCCAAAATCCTAGCATGCATAAAACAGGGAGATTATTCACAATAATCCTCCTTGTTGAAGATCCCGTAGGGCAGGACAGACATCCTTAAATCCAAGAAAATCTTAAAACCAATAGTGCAGTAATCCTTGTAGTTTAAAATCCTGCAGGGTGGGACAGATGTGCACAATAATCCCAGTAGTTGATCCCGCAGGGCAGGGCAGGCATCCTCAAATCCAAGTCAGTCCAAGTAAACTGTAAATCCCAGTAAGTCATTCACAGTTCCTGACATCTATTGACCTTGGTTCCAGGGCAAAATTCTCACTGAACTTGGGTGCTCCATAATCATAGGGACTAAAATAAACCTCAATAATCTTTCGAGAATCAACTCCTTGATGATTCCTTCCCTTCTGGTTTGTTTCAAACAAAACCAGAGAGATGGTTAAGATCTCAACTTGTCATTGAAATAGCAAGGTCCTGTCTGCCCTGGAACCACTCTGTGAGCTAGAAGAATCCTGATCTTACTGGACTTTCAGGGGTCCTTAAGTGCAGAACTCTGTTCTTTTATTTTTCAGTCCCAAAATAAAAATTCAGACAATGGGCCCTGCTTTGCAATGTTCACAAAGTCTTAGGAAAGCTTATTTTAAATCAGATACACACTTATGGTTGATGAGACTTTCTTTGATGAAGCACACTTTAAGAATTACAGGGGCCAGGTGTGGTGGCTCACGCTTGTAATCCCCGCATTGAGGAGGCAGAGACAGGAGGATTGCTGAGTTCAAGGCTTGCCTGAGCTACATAGTGAGCTCAGGGCCAGTTTAAACTACAAAAGCGAGACCCTGTCTCAGGAAAAAAAAAAAAAGAAGAATTACAGGGATAATGAGATTGGATCAGTACCTGCTGCTAACCACAATGTTCCTGCTTCTATGTTTTTCTGTTACAGCATTAACCATAGATAAATGAACTTGACATCCATCTTGTTTAACTGTTCTCCTGCATAGAAACAATATAACTAGAGATAATACTTGTAAAATATATTCTCTGTATTTCAGTTGAATAAAAATACTGTGAGATGAATTCATCCAGAAATTTGCTTTAATTACAACTAGAAAAGTTTTTGGGAATACACAGTAAGGTCAAATTTCTTTACATAAGTGTATTTTTATTTGAAGGTAAAGATTATGACTGACCATTCTTAGACAGAAATGAGTATGTAAATCAGTCTTAACAAATGTTTCAAGTGTCTCATGATTTTTGCCTTCCTAAAATTATTCTTTGGATTATAGTAGTCTGTACTACAAATCAGGCCTATTAAAAAAATATTGTCTTTTTAAAAAATAAAAACAAAACCAGCAAGAGTTCCTATCTAAGTAAAAATTCTTGTTTTTCTTTTCCTTTATAAAATTCTGATTGATTCTTTCCATAGATTAGGTATAAAATATCATCCTCTCTGGGATCATAAAAAACCCAAATGCCCTGCTAATAGCTTAACACTTATATTTCATAAACACTGATCAATATATATCAAAAGAAGAGAAAAGGAGAAGTTTCAGATCAATAAATATGCTTCAATAGAGAAGACAAAAGACTCCTGATTTTTTCCTATGAGAAAAGCTGCCTTTTCATGAATCTCAAAAGCTTGTGTCTCTTGGGTAACATGAACTATTTTCATTGGTGATTCACACTGACCATATCATTTTTTGCCCCAGACAGAACTCGATATAAATGGTTAATTTATCACTACTTATTATGGGCAGTCAATTTACCTTCACACTATTCTTGAGACACTTTAGTTATTACCCAAGAGTGGCTTGGATGACTAAAGCTATTACTTAGTTTGGTAATTATATGTTTCAGTTATTTTTCATGACTTGCTCTCCTTAGCCGTACGTTTTTTAACTTTACATAAACATTGCAGAAGTAATGGCAGTTTCTTGCAAAATGAGAATAATGCATTATCTAAAGATCTTTTATTGGTCTGGGCACAAAATTGGCATGTGAACTGTACATTGATGCATATATAATCAAATTATTTTATCAATAAAGCAAGTGGATAAAATGACTAGAATATACATAGGCTAAAGTAAAATACTGCTTATTAAGCAAGAAAAAGGTTTGTTAGTAATTTTAGAAAAAATAGAAAAATCCATAGTCCACGCAATATTTCATTCTATTATCTTCTCATGTCATACTTATTGGTTTGTTCATTCTCAATTGTCTACAAAGATATTTTACAAAAGAAATAAAACTTTGCTTTTAGTTCAGCTGGAGTGACATAGATAATAGCTCAAAGGAAATTGTAAATTATATCCATATGCTTGCCAAAAGTTAGAATGTTTAGTGTATGATCTTGTTTTTCTGTATCATTAACGTCTCATCGTGTAAAGTAGTAGAGCTCAGAGAAAAGAGTATATAGTCCCCTTTGCTCACTGTCTACATGGCCTTTTATCTGTCTGCTTTTTTCATTAAGAGTTGAGATTCAATGTCTCCTTTTCTTCCAGAAGTGCTCATTACTAGCAAATCGTTACACTGGATGAAATTGACAGCCAAGAATGGGGCCAATAAAACATGCACCATCATGAATATTTTCTTCTTTTTTATGGTGAAAAAATTTATATTTATTATAGCCAGCTGGACTTATATTGTCCCAATTTTATTAACTTCCAAAATATCATGAGCTGAAGCTCATTGAATATGTATCTTTTTCTCTCCATCAAGCTTGATCAAGGCTGCATGATTCCGCGTTCTCTAGGCGGGGGGGGGGGGGCAGTGTAGAAATACATGTGTTATTACACAAGGCCTCGAGGAGAAGCTTCCGGGGCCAAAGTCAGGAGGGTTCAGTGGCCATCTTGCCAACTTGCTGCCATCTTCCCCGCAGCTTTGGTTTCGCTGTCATGGCTTCAAGCATTGCGCCTCTGGGGCTGCCCACAAAGCACCACAGATGCCCACAGCTCCAAGGCCTGCTTTTAATTCTTAGGAGAAACATCCACGATCCAGTAGCACTTACATTCTGTATCCCTACACAACCAACCTCAGGAGGAGGACGAGAAGGTGTCCCAGCAGCATGTGCAGTAGCCAGCTCGTGTGGACCCTGAATACAGCGGCCGCTCTCAGCGTGTGGGTGTGTGAAGGTGGGCAGGTAAACCTGGAGGAGGCACTTCCCTCAGGGCTCTCCCCCAGCGGGCTCTCTCCCCAGATGAAGAGATGATTTTTGCACCCATGCAGCTGGGATACGTGGGTCCATGCCAACATCTGAGATCCCCTCCAAGGTTCCTCAGTCTTGTTTCAGTGCAAAGTCCTTGGCTTCTTTCTAATGGTCCTAATTTCTGCAGCAACGGTACTTTCTTTGACTCCACCTTTCCATGTACTTCTTTTCTGAACAAACTGAATTTTGCAAACGTTTCTTTTCTGGTTTTTGCTCTGAGTTCTCAAGGCAGATTTGGCTAAATGCAGCTAGCAGTACCCAAGCCACAGCCTGAATATTGCACGACCTTGAAATTTCCTTCACTAGTTTAGTTAGGAAACACCTTTATATTCAGCCTCACTCAAAGCTTTAACACAGGGACAAGATGTGCACGAGTCCTTTGCTGGGATGTAAAACAAAGGCCACTAGGCCAGTTCCTCAGTCTGGACTCTCATCTATGATGTCAAAGCAATCTCCACTGCCCACATTCCTGCAAGCATCCTGGCCTTCTGAACGCTTGATTGAATTGCCCACACAGCTCCTTGAAGAATCCCGTTCTTCCTCTGAGTTGCTTCTCTAACTTTTCCAAATTTTTCCCACAAATCGGTTCCAAAGACTTCTGAACTGTGTCACCAGCATCACTACAGCTAAGGCCTCACTTCTCTGTTCCCAGATGTTACTATTTCTAAAATAAAGGACAGATGAGTTCCTAGTGCTGCTGAGAAGATGCATACAACACCACAAAACCAGAACAACTGGAAGGCAGCCCGAGAAACAGTCTCCAAATAGCTAAGCCACTGTTACTTCTGTGTCAGCCATTTTCTGGCACACTGTAGAGCCAACACTATCCATGAGTCCTAGATAAGAAAAATGCAGAGAAATCGTATGACCTCATTAAGGAACACCGATGAAGCTAGAATTTTTAAGTCATAATTCTGAAAAATATGAGGCTTCAAAATAGCACCTTAAAAGTATCTGAGGCAAAGTAATCTGTTAAATTTTCTTAGTATGCTTTATCAATTCACTGGAAAATTCATCAAGGTGCTTATAAAATAAAACAGACAAATATTGATCAAATTTATTTCTTTTTATTTTATTTTACTTTTTTGAGACAGGGTCTCACTTTGTAGTTCAGGCTGGCCCTGAGCTCACTATGTAGCCCAGGCAAGCCTCGAACTAAGCAATCCTCCTGTCTCTGTCTCCCAAATGCTGGGATTACAGGCGTGAGCCACCACGCCTGGCATTGTGGTATGTGGTATTGATGACTGGTGGGCGTGAGTCTCCACGCCCAGTATTGTATGTGGTTACTGGAATCGAACTCAGGACCTTGCGCTTGCGAGGCAGGCGCCGGAACCACTGAGCTAACCCTCTGGCCCCGGATCAAATTTTTTTTTTTTTTTGAGACAGGGTCTCGCTTTGCAGTTCAGCCTGGCCCTGACCCCACTATGTAGCCCAGGCAAGCCTGGAACTCAGTAATCCTCCTGTCTCTGCCTCCCGAGTGCTGGGATTACAGGCGTGAGCCACCACGCCCGGCACTCGATCAAATTTATTTTTAACAATAAGAAACTTAAGACAATCACAAAAGATGTAGAAAGTAATGTTGAATAAATACGTTTTTTAAAGAGAATTGCTCATTTTAAATAAAGATATTAAATTTACAAGTAATGTGCCTTTACAACTTTGAAAGAAAAAAAATATATATATACATATATTTGTATGCAATCTAAACATTGAAAAAGAAAATTTTTCTTTGAGAAAAACTAATAGAAAATGAAAAGCTCATGGCCTTCTAACCTCAGGATGATTTAAATGATGTTATTTTATGCTCACAGGCTAAACATACTATATAATCATTTTTGATAAAATTATACCCTAAAATTATAGTCAAACACTTTTGGCAGTAAAGACCAAAGCTTATACTTAAGGGTTCAGAAATGAGTTGTCCATTAATTCTCCATTTATTACCAAGTGTGACTGTAATTCAGCATGTACATGGAAGTAGAGAAACTGAGCTCAAACCCAGTACATGCGGCTTTGGAAGACTCAGGCGGTTTCAGAACATTGTGGCAAGATGGGTGGGATTTGCTTTCATCTCACCTGCTTTTCTCTGTGCTGCAGGACTTGTGCTCAGCAGAGAGGACAAGTCCTTCCCTTTTGAGAGAAGCCAGCCAATGGCAGCTCTTATAGTGTAAGGATTTGCACAACTAAGAGATACTAACAGCCAGTCACTAACCCCCAGCTCAAAAGGCTCCAAGAATGTTTAAACTTCTCCAGCTTATTGCAGATGCCAACCAGTAAAATGTTCAAATTCGATGAGGGCACCGGAGTGTAAAATGTAATAACAGAACTTTCCACTTCATGAAATTGAGTACAGGAAAGAAGGAAGGAAGGAAAGAAAGAAAGAAAGAAAGAAAGAAAGAAAGAAAGAAAGAAAGAAAGAAAGAAAGAAAGAAAGAAAGAAAGAAAGAAAGAAAGAAAGAAAGAAGGAAGGAAGGAAAGAAAGGAAGGAAGGAAGAAGGGAAGGAGGGAGGAAGGAAGGGAGGAAGGAAGGAAGGAAGGAAGGAAGGAAGGAAGGAAGGAAGGAAGGAAGGAAGGAAGGAAGGAAGGAAGGAAGGAAGGAAGGAAAGAAAAAGAGAGACAGAGTAGGGGGAGAGGGAGAGCGGATGGGAGAGGGAGGGGAAAAGGGAGGGCAAGAAAGAAGAAGGGAGGAGGAAGGGAAGTAGGAAACAGGGATTGTGGGTAAAGGAACAAAAGAGAAATACAACATTCTTCATGAAACTCACCACAGCTGTGTGGAAAATGATTTTCTTGTAATTAGCATATAAGAGTATTTCATATTATTTAGAAATATTACAGTTCTTGTTAAAAATTGATTGCAACACTTAATTTTATTTTTAAAAATGTTCACTTTAATGGTTTATATAATGTTTTAAATTATTCTTAAAAGAATGCTTTAGGGAGATGTGATTTGGAGCAGTCTCTGCTCCATGTTCATGTCGTCATAAGTGTACTACATCATCATACTCATTTAGTATGTTTTTATCATCTTCTCAAATAAATATCTGTTAAGCCTACCAATTAACTTCACTCTTTTTAGGTACTAAAGTGGATGAAGGGAAAAATAAGGGCATACAGCCCACCAAGGGCTATCTACCAGAATGTGTATCTTGAGCGTGAAGGTGTCGTTAAGTGGGGCCCCTACCTGGGTTGTGGGCTCACGTCTAATCACCCTGCACGCTGGCGCGCTAGCGGGTGCTCCGTAGTGTTGCGTTACTGTCAGACCTCGGATTCCCGGCTAATTTTACTTTTCTAATGGTTTGTGGACGTGCACACTTTCCTTCTGTGTTTCACATGGAGCCCTTCACGCTCTCTTCAGTCTGTTCTTCCATTTTCTGTGATTTTAGAGAGACAGTGTGTACATGTTCTGGGTTCTTGCTCACGACTAGATGTTGCAGTGGAGAAGTCTGAAATCGGAACGCTTATCTGGAGTCCTGTTCGAGTGTGTTTGTTGCTCTTTAGTTGTGGAGCTTCTTCAAGAAGTCTTTCTCTCCTGAAGGAGGAAAATTATCTTTCTGACTTTCCTCTCTCTTACTGAATTCTCGCTAAGGAAAAGTACAATGATTGCCTTTCTGCACGTTTTATTTTCTTCCTGTTTATCGGTGACATCTCAGACATAAGATAAAAATTCGAGGCCAAAAGAATATTTTTTGAAAAAATGTCTCATGCATTCCAACAAAAGAGGAAGCATGTCTGTTCTTACAGCTCTGTCGGTCATTGTGGTTTCTGTACATGTATATTACCCTACATTTAGTTCGGAATTAACTGTATCATGAATCCTCTGCTAAAACAGTATGTTAAGCTTCCAATATATGAAGATGTTCATTTCTTTTCTTTTCTTTTCTTTTCTTTTCTTTTCTTTTCTTTTCTTTTCTTTTCTTTTCTTTTCTTTTCTTTGTTCTGGGGTTTGAACTCAGGGACTCAGAATATTGGGCCCACACTTATGATCTTGAGCCAACCCTGTCATCCTCAAATCAAAATCACTTTGTTGACAATGTTTTATCTGAAAAAAGTCAGGACAAAATTATATTATGTAGACATTTAAAATGTGAATGTAAGTCATTTGTTTTCAGAAAATGTGTTGTGGAAATTATTATTTATGTACACCGTGAAAGATATTTGCAGATTCTTCCTCCTATCATCTTTTTGGCCTGGAAATGATTAATCTTTTCAACAACTAAAGCAGACAAAAAATAAAAACTTTTGTTCTCAACTTGAGTAACTCTGACTACTGTATGCAAATATTTCAGAATCACGTAGTGAAGTCACAGTTGAATCTAAATATAATTTTAATAGGCATAATAATTGCTCTATATTTTTTCTCTTGTTGAGTAAATTTCTTTCAGTAAAGCCATATCTTCAAAAATTTTGTCTTTAATCTTTTTTCTTTCCAAATCATATTTATTCTTTCCCCTCATTACATTTCCCCACAACATTCCCTTTGAATATTCCCTACTTTATAAAATATATCATGTCGTGTAGAACTCATTTACATCTACAGGTTTTCATACCAGAGAAAAGATATGGTGTTTACATATCTGTGATCTATTTATTTCACTTATTAGTGTGTCCTCCAGGTGTACCCATTTGCACATAAATGAATGAAACTTGTCACTATGGCAGAGTAATACGCTGTTTTATTAAAAAAATAAATGGGCTGGAGATTTAGCTCAGTGGTTCCAGCGCCTGCCTCACAAGTGCAAGGCCCTAAGTTTGATCCCCGGTAACCACATACAATGCTGGTTGTGAAGACTCACGCCGACCAGCCATCAGTACCACATACCACAGTGCTGGGAGTGGTGGCTCACGCCTGTAATCCCAGCACTTGGGAGGCAGAGGCAGGAGGATTGCTGGGTTCGAGGCTTGCCTGGGCTACATAGTGACCTCAGGGCCAGCCTGAACTGCAAAGTGAGACCCTGTCTGAAAAAAAAAAAAAAATCTTCTTTATCCAGTCTCCAGTTGATGGGCATCTGGGTTGTTTCCAAGGGCTATCACAAACTGAGCTTGTAAGAACATGGGTGTATAAATGTATTTACAAGAAGAATCTTTTAATTCCTTTGGGTATATTTCTAGCAGGGTAATAAGAGGGTCAAATGGGACCTCTAATCTTAGTTTTCTGAGGAATCTCCACACAGATCTTCACAATGGTTGCACAAATCTACAATCCTACCAACAATGGAGAAAGGTTCCTTTCTCCCCACAGCCTCACCAGCATTTATTGCTGGTTGATTTTGCAATAGCACCATTCTTTGTGGAGTGAGATGAAATCTCCGTGTTGTTTTCATCTATATCTCTTGAATGACCAGTGATGTTGAACATCATATGCTTCTTGGCTGTTTTTACTTCTGCCTCTGAGAAGTGTCTGTTCATTTCAGATGCCCATTTTTGAGTTTATCTTTAAATTTGGGGAACTGATTTGTTTAAAAATCAGATTTGTTTAATAGTTTGTCTGACAAACAGTTAGTAAAGATTTTTTTCCCATGTTGCTGGTTGTCTTTTAGCAGTTATAATGGTTTCTTTTGCTGTGCAGAAGCTTTTTAGTAGGATGAAGTCCCATTTGTTGATTCTTTTTGCTAGCTCTTGTGTTACAGAGGTTTTGTTCATAAAGTCTCTGCCTAAGCTGTTGTCTCCAAGAGTTTTACCTAACCTGTTTTGCAGCGGGTTTTAGTTTTGGTTTTCATGCTTAAGTCTTGAATTCATTGTGATTTTAGTTTAGTACAATTGCCTGGTCTGTCTCTTGTCTTATTCTTATCACATTTGAAACACAACAGAAGTTCAGCAGAATTTCTGTGTCCAGATTTTAGTATGTTACAGACTATCATTCCAGAACTACTTTAGAAAGCAAAATAACATTTAGCATTAGCAAAATATATTTGAGCTTGTATCAATTTGTGTATTTATTTGAACCACCTAATTTTACGACTGCAAACATTTACACCCGATTTGAAAACCCCACAAAGGAGCACTGACTTTGGGAAGTCAGGTGTGTGAATCCCATTGCTTCGACCTGCTTTACATAAATGTGCATATCAATAAATTGAGTATTCAAAGGACAGGATTACAGCAGCAGGTGCAGCGGCGGCGTGAGGGGTAAACTTGGGCCCCAGTGATGATTAGATTTTTGTCTCTGAAAGGCTGAAAATCTAATAGGTGTCATATTGATGAAATGGTTAACCCTCTTTTATATCTACATTCAATATCTTTGCTTCAGTCATTTAAGCTGCCTCCTTGTCATATGGCATGTCTCCAAGCAAAAGATTATTAAAATAATCTTCCTGGCTGTTTGTATACTTTATAAAATTATCTTTGAGTTTTAAATTGGATTTTTCGATCTACTTACTTAGGTTATTGGTTATTGCCATAAAATTACTTGGATTGCTCATCTTTTTGTGCACTGTTATTGATGGTTGAGAATAATACAAGGATGAAAGAAAAGAAATGGACTGAGTCTATCATTGTGCTGAAGTAAAGTTCAAATATAGACCAACAAAATCATGTCCTAACCAACCTATACATAAAAATTGATATCTACAGATATAAGTACCCAGATGTCAAAGAGATATGTGATATGGCCAATGAAAATATCAATTCTTTATATATTGCTAGCTTCTGATTTAAAAAAAATGTTCAAATGTTGAATATAAAGTAGTCCTATTTCTACTTCTCAAAGGAAAAGGTGACAGACATTAACTCATTATTTATAATTGCTTTACCAATATTGTCCCTCTGGTTATTACATTTTTTTTTTGAGACAGGGTCTCACTTTGTAGTTCAGGCTGGCCCTGAGCTCACTAGGTAGCCCAGGCAAGCCTGAAACTTAGCAATCCTCCTGCCTCTGCCTCCTGAATGCTGGGATTACAGGTGTGAGCCACCACACCTGGCTGGTTATTACATTTTAAGAATGCATTGCATAAGCTTTAAAAAACTTATTATAATTTCCTCTTTTCTCCTAGATGTGATTTCATTTAAAAATAAAGAAGAAATGTTGAATTTCATGACATTCCTAAAATTATTTCTAGGTCTGAACATAAGATTTTGTTTTTTTTTTTTTTTTGCTTTTTGAGACAGGGTCTCGCTTTGTAGTTCAGGCTGGCCCTGAGCTCACTATGGTGCCCAGGCAAGCCGCCGTGAACTCAGCAATCCTCCTGTCTCCGCCTCCCGAGTGCTGGGATTACAGGCGTGAGCCACCACGTCCGGCATTCTGAACATAAGATTTTAATGATACAATGGATTTCTTCATCTTGCTCTTTAGTAGATCATGAATTCTACCTTAGAAGTATAAATAGGATAGAAAAAATGATGGTGTTCATGTTTCTTGGAGGAGGAATATCTGAATATTGTACAATTCTGCCTCAAAATAATGTCTTCTTTTTAATAAGAAAGAGATGATTAGAACCTCTGAATAGCTGAACTAAAATGGTATTTTGATATCCCCTCCAGTTTCATGTACCTTGCAAGAACTCCAAATCTACAACACATTTCCTGATACACTTAAGTTAAGCCTAGAATCCATCTTGAGAGCTCTGCCTTGTTCAGTACCCAGAGTTCCCGTGAGACTCTGAGTCCATCTAGCTAATTTTCCCCATCAGCAAGTGCAGCGGCACAGCTGACAGTCTGATGCAACAGTCTCCCTGTGGAGGAGGCACCGGAATCACCTACCACGGAAGTCTCAGCTCTTTGTCCAGGTAGAAGCCTGAGTCAACTTATTACACGAA
The DNA here is from genome assembly GCA_004025085.1 of Thryonomys swinderianus. Taxonomy (NCBI): domain Eukaryota; kingdom Metazoa; phylum Chordata; class Mammalia; order Rodentia; family Thryonomyidae; genus Thryonomys; species Thryonomys swinderianus. Next base: position 27,497 of record PVIC010019009.1, read on the forward strand.
GCGATCACCACCCCCATAATCTCTGCAGGTGAGATTAGGAGTTGCAGAATTAAAGACGATAAGACTGTAATGTAGTTCAAAGTTAGAAATCTTTGCTAGTATGTGAGATGCCCTGGGTTCGACCTCTAGCATTGCCACAAAACTTCACAGGAAAATTTTCATTCCTCCTTAAAACAAACACCTGTGCCTATACCGAATGAGAATCTGGAAGGAAAAAAGTACTTCTTTGCAAACTGAAATATGAAAATATCTTGTTCTCTTCCATTGTTATTACTTTGTGCATGCAAAATCAAACATTTAGCCACAAAAGTAAAAGTCTTAGGATATATTTATAGCAAGCCAATTAAGAAACTAGACCTTCCCACTTTCCAAAACCAGAAACATTAGGTATCTCCTAATTTCACATCTTTTTGATGCAAAATTTTGGGGGAAGGAGAAGGAACCTGAATTATTTTATGGTTGTCATCTACTAAAGAAAGCACAGTTTCCTCCTTGCGGGAAGCAGATTTCACGCCTCAGGCTGAGTGTAAATCCCACAGAAATGCTATAGCACAGACCGTGATTATATAAAGCATCATGTTGTGGAAAATGGAATCTATGACACAGTTGCCACCCTTCTCAGGGGTAACTGAGTCATGGGAAGGTGACTGTCAAGAGCTATAGATGCTGTGGCTTCCGATCTCTGCAGAGAACATTGAGTCCCTCAGGCCAGTGATCTATAGGTTTTGCTTCTACTCTGCAGCGCTCACTTAGGCAGATTTCAGGGAAGCTGAGTGCAATCAGGTTGCAAAGCTATATAAAAGCAGGGTTGTCTCCCACCTGTGAGAGTTCTTACATCAACAGCTTTTTGAATTACTGGGACATTTTATGAAGGAATTTAAAAGTCTTAAAAATAAGACTAAAACAGCACAGAGGATTGTGGCCCGCCAGCCTGTCCCCACTCCTCCCCAGAGCTGCACTGTGACAACACAGGCCCGAGGGGAGCCCAGAGCCATTTCCTGCATCCCTTCACACCGGAGCCGCGCTGAGAGAGACCAGGCAAGATAAAAAACAAGGGAATCTAGCCGGGTGTGGTGGCTCATGCCTGTAATCCCAGCACTTGGGAGGCAGAGGCAGGAGGATTGCTGAGTTCCAGGCTTGCCTGGGCTATATATTGAGCTCAGGACCAGCCTGAATACAAAGCGAGACCCTGTCTCAAAACAAAACAAAACAAAACAAAACAAAACAAAACAAAACAAAACAAAACAACAAGGGAATCTAGTTTCTGTTTTGCCAGCTACTCCTAGAGCCTTCTATTCACCTCTTGTCTCCACACCCTCTCCTATCTTCCTGTCAGAACCAATCCACAGGAGTAAAAGACTCTTAGGCTGCCCATCTCTTCTCTTGTACTATGATAAGAAGGTGTGCAAAGTCTCCAGCGGTATCACAGCATACAGTTGGTACTGTTTTATATATGCCCTTTTATCTCTGTTACCCACTGGCACATATGAGGCTCTCAAGTCTAGGTGATCTTTATAAATCTACTAAGCCTATTTCAGTTTCCTTCTGTCTCCCTACCTCCCTGATTCCACAGTGACCTTTTATTCCCAAAGGGTTCTGGAGGTACATTTACGATCTACATGTTGTTAGCCTAATGCTACTAAATTCTAAATTTTGGCATATGGACATAGAGGTAACTCATGAGCTCAAAGTCTTCAGAATAGAAATTAACAAAACTTTTCATTTTATTTAATGTGTTTAATACTGATTCTGGCACTGATTGTATTTTGGTAACAAAGATGATGTGATTGTTCTGTTCAAATACCTCCCGTGATGTGTCAGAACTGAGAACTCTCAAGGGTCAGTACAAATTCAAGGAGGACAACCCAGGAAGATGCCACTTCCAAAGGGCCCCAAATAATAGAAAGAAAGAGACCTGCAACAAACACTGCCCTGTCATCAGGCAAGGAATTAAACAAATAGCATTAGTAACAAAAAAAAGAGTAGAAATGAGAAAATATCCAAAAAACCAGACACAAACATCACCACCACAGGGAAATTCAGAGAAAAGAGAAATAGAGCAAACTGAAACTCAAACACCAGGACTCTTTGAGATGGTAACTAAAGCAGATCTAGTAAAATGGAAATCGGAGCCGGGCGTGGTGGCTCGCGCCTGTAATCCCAGCACTCGGGAGGCAGAGACAGGAGGATTGCTGAGTTCAAGGCTTGCCTGGACTACATAGTGAGCTCAGAGCCAACCTTAACTACAAAGCGAGACCCTGTGTCAAAAAAAAAAAAAAATGGAAATCGGAACAAATCTCTGAGATGAAAACAGAGATACTGTCCACAGTGAAAGACATCATTGAAGATCAGTGAGATGATAGAATCCAAGATAGCAGAAGAAATGATATCTTTTAAACAGCTTCAAGCAGAGCTCTAAGTGATGATGAAGGAGAACAAAAGCTTGTGAACTACAATGAATGAACCAGAAAATTGAACCTCAGACCTAGAGGACAGCATAGGAACCAATGAAAAGGAAAAACATAATCTTTGGAAAAGGGCAAGAGACCATGAGAAATCACTCCAGCAGCTTCTAGATGACTCAAGAAAAATAACATAAGACTGATTGGAGCCACTGAGGAAGCAGGAGACACTGCAAAGGACATAAAAAAAATGTCAGAGATAATGGCAGAAAACTTCACAGGAAAAGAAACAGACATGCAGATAAAAGAGGCCTATAGGACACCAAAACACTGTGACATAAAAATATCTACACCTAGACATATAATTATCAAGATTCCAGATACACAACACAAGAATGAAATACTGAAAGCAGTGCGAGAAAGGAAGAAAATCACCTACAAAGGGAAGCCCATTAGGATCACAGCAGACCTTTCAACACAAACACTCATTGCAAGGAGAGCATGGAGGGAAGTATTTCAAGCATTGCAGGAAAACAACCTCCAGCCTGAACTGTTGTATCCTGCAAAACCATCTTTCAGAATAGACGGGGAAATAAGATACTTCCATGATAACACCTGAAAAACTTCACAAATACGAAACCTGCACTCCAAAACATTCTAAAGAACATCTTGAAAAAAAACACAGAAAATTCCACACCCACGAGGCCCAGGAGAGTGAACTCACTGGGGAAAACAAGAAACTAAATAGAAAAGGGGAAAAGCAAGGAAGAAAAGAACCAAGAACACAGAAACATTGCAGCTCTGAATATGTCCATATCACTTATAACCATTAATGTCATTGGATTCAATGGGCCAATCAAAAGATACAGACTAGGGCCGGAGGGTTAGCTCAGTGGTTCCGGCGCCTGCCTCGCAAGCGTAAGGACCTGAGTTCGATCCCCGGTTACCACATATAATGCTGGGCGTGGTGGCTCATGCCTGTAATCCCAGCACTCAGGAGGCAGAGACGGGAGGATTGCTGAGTTCGCGGCGGCTTGCCTGGGCACCATAGTGAGCTCAGGGCCAGCCTGAA
>PVIC010019010.1:0-31010 GCA_004025085.1 Thryonomys swinderianus
TCAAAGCAGCCAAGAAACATATGAAGAAATGCTCAACATCTCTGGTCATTCGAGAGATGCAAATGAAAACAACATTGAGATTCCACCTCACTCCACAAAGAATGGCTGCGATCACAAAGTCAACCAACGATAAATGCTGGCGTGGCTGTGGGGAGAAAGGAACCCTTCTCCACTGTTGGTGGGATTGCAGACTTGTGAGAACATTTTTTTTTTTGAGACAGGGTCTCGCTTTGTAGTTCAGGCTAGCTCTGAGTTCACTATGTAGCTCAGGCAAGCCTCAAACTCAGCAATCCTCCTGCCTCTGCCTCCCGAGTGCTGGGATTACAGGCGTGAGCCACCACACCCAGCATTGTGGTATGTGGTATTGATGGTTGGTGGGCATGAGTCTCCATGCCCACCATTGTATGTGGTTACTGCGGATCTAACTCAGGACCTTGCGCTTAGGAGGCAGGTGCTGGAACCACAGAGCTAACCCTTCAGCCCTATGAGAACATTCTTAAATGTACCCAATTTGAAATAGGTTAAAGAGGCTAGCACAGCTCTACAATTTATGATATTTAGAATTATATGGAATCACTGAGTCATGAAAGTACAGGATTATGATTTATGAGATATAAAAAGTCTAATATTTGTCAAATGCTCAAGTAGATGAATTTAAATTACAGAATAAACTAAAATATTCACTTTTAAAACATACAAAATCACTCTGTGAAAGAACTGAGGGTTAAGCATTCATTTCAGTCATAGGAAGTTAACAGAAACACTATAGGAAAGATATCTGGGGAACGTATTAGTTCCCTTGGACTGCCAAAACAGAGTACCATTGACTAGATGATTTAAATGAGAGAAATTTAATTTTTCACTATTTCAGATCCTCAAAAGTCTAAAATCAAAAACCCAGTTGATTGCATTACTGCTGAAGGATCTCTCCCTGGCCTAAGATGGTCATCTTTTCACTGCATCCTCAGAGAGTAGGTGCTCTGTCACCTCTTCCTATAAGAAAACTAATGCAACTATACCCCTTCCCAACCTCATTCTATGACTCACTGCATATTCACGATTCACCTCCATATACATAGATGACCCAGCTATATACACATCCCACTTGGAAGTAGAACTGCAGCATTTAAAACCTGGGGTCAGGTAAACATTCAGCCTGCACAAGAGGGTTCTAAATGCATGCACCTGAGAAGTGTTCCTGGTACATATTTCCTGCTTCGAGTGTTTAACCCACTGGAAGTAACTGTGGTTTGATGTGAATCATAAGGCCTCCTTTGAATAAAACTGGCATAAGGCTAGAGGTACTGACTTACAGAATTTCCAGATGGAAATGTGGAAAGAGTTAATGAAGTTGTATAGTTGTTTTGGAAACTCATTCATTCTCCAGGAGCCACAGGATTGAACTAAAAATACTCTTCTCATATCAGTGGTTCTGTCTTAGGTTTGCAGAACAATTTCAAGAAATGTGTTTTCAAAAATACAAGTAGGAAGGGCCGGAGGGTTAGCTCAGTGGTTCCGGCGCCTGCCTCGCAAGCGGAAGGACCTGAGTTCGATCCCTGGTATCCACATATAATGCTGGGCGTGGAGACACGCCCACCAACAATCAACACCGCATACCACAATGCCAGACGTGGTGGCTCACGCCTGTCATCCCAGCACTCGGGAGGCAGAGACAGGAGGATTGCTGAGTTTGCGGCGGCTTGCCTGGGCACCATAGTGAGCTCAGGGCCAGCCTGAACTACAACGCGAGACCCTGTCTCAAAAAGCAAAAAAAAAATACAAGTAGGAAAATAAGTTCTTAAAATAATTATATATATATATATATATATATATATATATAAAATCTTGAATTTATGTATATGTTCACATGTATAAATTTATTAATTTATAATTTAGAGAAGTTGAATTTGAATTATACACCTTATATTTTTATGTTTCCTATCTAAAACTAGTTACACATATACATTTTTTTCTCTTGTATAAAGATCTATGATAGGTTATTATCCTGACAAAAGCCCTGGCTAATAAAAAAGTAATTTCAACAGCTATTGCCATAGACTGTTTCCTACACCTGCTTTATTCTTCAACAGACTGCTCACCTCAGCACCTCTGTCATGATTCACTGTCCCTTTTACAACAGCTGAGTTATGAAGAGGTAAAGAAAACTATTAAGAATAACTCCTATGGTGTTCAGGTGGTCAAGTCAGTCAGTTGAATGATGCTTTTGCAAGTGATGGAAAGAGATGAATTGTTGATTTAGTACTCAGGTCCCAAGGACATCCTGGATATTTCTCCCTCACAGTAATTAGACATACTCAGTTTTTCTGTTAGCTTATAATGACGAGATCAAGAGGTGTAACATATGAAGAAAAAGTGGGTGCTTTTCACCTAAATATTTAACTATAGTGGAAGAGAGTAGTTTAAAACAAACACAGGAGGGAAAAGATTTAATAGGAAAAACCAGTGGCAATTCCAACTATGAGTTAACAGATTCAAAGAAGTTATAAAATAGTAGAAGAGGTATTAAAGCAGCCTGACCAAAAACAAAAACAAAAAACTGAACACTGTTTATTTTAAAGACTCTGGAAAAACCTCACATCAGGTCAATTCACCTCCAAAATGATAGTCCTTCTACATGTTGAAAAAAAAAAAAAAGAAAAGAATTCCTATTGCCAGCCCTCTGTTGAAATTCTAAGGAATCAAGTGTTGTTCTGGAGTTCATATCCATCTGTCCGTCTCCACTCCTTTCCGTAAATCTAATAATCCATTCTTTCTGGCTAAGAAGTTTCCGAACTCTATTTCCACTTCCTCTTCCCCAAACCCCACCAGTTATCATCACACATCATTAACTGTCACAATGTGACTTCTTGGATAATCTAATTTTGCATATTTCTTCTTAGCCTTTTAATCCTACTTGTTAGACTCTTGGGCCTCACCTGGATATTGTCTATGCCTAATTAAGTCAAATTTGTGTAGAAATAACATCATGTGGTATGAATACAACTTGAGTGTTGCTATGAGTGTTTTCATTTCAGGTCAGAGAGTAGGATAATTACTTCACAAGACGATTATTATTTGAGGAATTTTTCTCATTAAAATCAATAACAACTTATGAAGCAAAGCTGTATCAGCCATTTTGCTACTAACCTTAGAATAATTTTCTTTCCTGAGTTTTCTTTTTCTTCTTCACAATCTCACTGCCATGACTACTTTTCCAGAAAGACCAATGGGCCAATTTGAGTAACATCGGTTCTGTTTCCAAGAATCTATATTGAGTCTGTGATCTTGATCAAATCATATAAACTCAGTGGGATATAGTTTTTGTCAGCTTGGTACTCAGGACCATAAGGAAATTGATATTTCTCTCATTTCTTATAGAATATGAGATTAGGAGATATTTTCTCTCAATAATTTTCAGAAATTTGATGTTAAATTTCTTGATAAATAGAAAAGAAATAAATACTCTTTTAAATATGATACAGAAAGAAAATAAAAGAGCATGTATAAAGGGGGGAGGAGGGGGGAGTGGGTAGGGATATAGGTAAAAATGAGAATTAACTTGTGGCATATACTGGTACAAATTTCCCAATGTTATATGTGATTTTGAGATGTATATAAATTGTACCAATAAAGAATTCAATTAAAAAAAGAAATACTCTTTTGTCTTAAAGTTAAGACCAGTAAATATTGAAAGTATTTTATGCAACATCATAATTACTATTAATTAAAAACAATAAATAGAATTTTAGACGTCCATGGATATGCAGATATTAAGTAATATGTTCTTAATAAAGCAATGGATCAATGAAATTAGTGGAAAATTCTAAATATTTAAAGATAAATAAAAAATAACAACATACCAAAAGCTGGAATTCTGAAAATTCAGCCTTTACAGAACAATTTTCATAATTTAAATGCCTATTATACAAAATAGTGGAAAACATGCCATATAAAAGAAGGACATATGGGACAAACTATTTTGATATAGTTACAAAGAATGAAGTGAAGGATAGAGAGGAATTACATAATATAGAGAAAGGGAAAATTTAAGTTTGTTCTATGAAATATTGACAAAACTGACAAATCTTTTGACAGAGTACTCCCAAAATGAGACACAAATTGTTAAAATGAAATGAAAAAGGAGACATGATTACTTATGTCCTAAACAAATAAAGGAAATAAGGAAATACAATATCAACAAAGTAGATACCTTATATGAAACAGATACATTTTAGAAACACACAAACTACTAAAATTAAGAAGAACTTGCCTGGGCTACATAGTGAGTTCAGGGCCAGCCTGAACTACAAAGCAAGACCCTGTCTCATAAAATAAAAAATAAAATAAAATAAAAAATAAAAAAGAACTGGGCCGGAGGGTTAGCTCAGTGGTTCCGGCGCCTGCCTCGCAAGCGTAAGGACCTGAGTTCGATCCCCAGTTACCACATAAAATGCTGGGCGTGGTGGCTCACGCCTGTAATCCCAGCACTCGGGAGGCAGAGACGGGAGGATTGCTGAGTTCGCGGCGGCTTGCCTGGGCACCATAGTGAGCTCAGGGCCAGCCTGAACTAAAAAGCAACTCCCTGTCTCCAAAAAGCAAAAAATAAATAAATAAATAAATAAATAAATAAATAAATAAATAAATAAATAAAAAAGAACTGTCAAGAAACCTGAATAGACATATAAGAAGAAAGATACTGACTAGGATTAAAAAGGTAATAATCATATCAGAAACCCATATTCAGAGAGTTTTACTAGAAATTTCTTTAATACACTTGAATAATTAAAACTAATTTTATACAGTCACTTTCAGAAAATAAAGAAGAGTGTATCTCCCAGTTCATTTTCTAAGGCAACTTATTCTAGTACAACAAAATAGATAAAATATATATTAAAATATCTCATCATTCTTCACTCAAAAAAAATCCTCAACAAAATACTACCACACTGAAACAACATAAGGATTGCATATCAACAGCACAGGCTATACAGATATTTCAGCCTGTGAAGTTGTCAATGAATTGCAATATATTTGAAAAAATGGAAAAAATAGCTCATGTCATGTTAACAAACAGAAAAAGTATTTTAGTAATCACATACTGGTTCATTATTTAAGTAAATAGCTTACGAAGAAAAAAATAAACTTCAATAAAAGGCATCAGTTTAAACCCAACACTAAACAAAATACTTAATGACTGACAACTTTCTGCAAATCATCTGGTAAGAGCAATAGACATCTGCACACATCATTTCTGTTTATCCTTGTACTGGATGTTGTAGCAAAAAAAAAAAAATGAGACAAGGAAAAGAAATAAGATGACATCCTGATTAGAAATGAAGATAATACTTATTTGCCAGTCACAAGATCATTTGTACAAAAAATACTAATGAATTCATACATAAACCTCAGAATTAATAAGTTCTACAAAGTTGTATGATACTATATAAAACTCAGTTCTATTTCTATTAACAAAGGTCATTCTAAATATGAAATTAAGAAAAAATTCCATGTACAACCTTAAACAAAATAATAAAATACTTAGGGATCAAATTCACATGAATATCCAAGACATGCACAAGAATACTACAAGTTTAATTTTAAAAAGTAAAGGAAACAAATTAATCTAAAAATATGTCACCCTCTGCTATTGGAAGGTAGAAAGTCTAGGTACTTAATCCATAGATCTTGGTAAAAGAACCAAACTAGAGAGCTCTCTATACCAAATTCAATAACCTGTAAAAAGATACAATGATTGGTACCATGTTACATAATATTGGCATAATGGCAGAAATTTACATTGGTGACATATAGCAGAAACTCCAGGAATAAGTTGTAACATCTATGAGAGGTTGATTTTAATGGTTTCTTGATAATTGATGATGAACAAAGATATTTTCAATAACTTATAGTGTGGAAATACCTAAAAATCTACATGTAAAATAATAATGCTTGATACCTATTTATATCAAATGCAACAGTTCGACTGCATTGCATACTTATATGTAATTGATAAAAATGAATTTTACATGCATAGGTATAACTTTTCATAAGTTTGGAGTCAGGAACAATTTTCTAGATGTGATACTAAAAGCAGAAGAATTAAAATTAGATAAACTGGACTCCATCAAAGTAAATTTTTTTGCTACAAAGGACATATTTAAGAATGTGAAAGAAATGAAGCATGGAAGAAAATACAAGTTATGTATGTAATAGAGGTCTTCCTTTTGGAATATTTTTAAAGACTCAGAAGTCAATTGTACAGACAATGTAATTAAATGACAAAGGACAGAAATGGGCATAGTTCCAACAAAAGGTAATTTTACTAATACGCAATAAACATATGAAACAAAGGTTCACTGTCATTAACAAAGGAAATGTGAATCACAACTACCAAGAAGTAGAAATTCACATCTACTTGAATGAATGTAATTGTAAGACATGGACATTAACAAGTGTTTTGAACAGGATGTGCAGAAATTAGAGCTTTTATGCAATGATAGGAGATACACCAAATGCTGTAGCCCATTTAGAAATCACTTTTACTCTTCCTCAAAAAAGAGTAACACGTAGTTAATACATGTCTTCAATTCCATAATTAGTTATACACTCGAGAATGGAAAATATACATTCACACAAAAACTTACACATGACTGTTCATAGTAGTATTACTTATAATTTCAAACGCCTCTGGTAAGAATTAAATGGTATATGTCACAACACAGGTAAGCCTTGGAAATATGCTAAATGGAGTAAATCATGTACCTATTTGTTGTCATTTCTTGTCATACTGTGCCATGGCTCTGGAGGCCACTAATGTACTGCTTAGCTCTACGGACACACTCATTCTTAACACCTCATGCAAAAGAAATCACAGAATATGAGGGTGATGTCTGGGCTCGCTACTCACTGCTCTTCTGCGTGATCCACAGTGCTGACTGGGCCCATGCTTTCTGCGCTGATGACTCAGTGGACTAGGACAAGCGTGCAGCCACGGCATGCTCTTTACTCATTCTGTAACAAATTAGCTTTTCAGTTAACTTTATTTCCTATGTTTTCAAGTAGATTCCTAGCAAATTCACTGCATTTTGCTTTACTATAGGATTCTTTCATTATCCACTTAAGTGTGCCAACAAGAAATTCACCTCCTGAATTGTCTTTGCAACCACTGTAGTTTGTCAAGCGACTTCCCTGGCCTCAAATCTCTGGGCTTTGGCCTACGAAGCTCTCTCATCACCCTTTCTGCTTTTCCTTGCTGATTTCTGGTCAGTTTCAGGGAAGCTTTTACCAGTTTACCCCGGTCAAAATTGACTCTCCACGCATGGAGAATAACCATGAGTTGTTCATTTGCCCCTGATAAATCATATACCATTCAAGGCACTAATTGTCTTCCCTTCTAGAATGACAGGCTCATAAGAATGCAATTTTCTTCACAGCTACTAACACAGGTTCCCACAGGGATTTTCACAGAATATGTGCTAATTAATTATAAATCTGTAAGAAATAAACATAAGACATTCTTAAAAATGGCAACTTTTCTCAGAAATTTATTAAAAATGTTTCTGCTTCACAAAATAATGATAATGGTAATTATTATACCAGGGATTATAAACCATTATATTTAAGGAAACACGTGGGAACACTTTTTGCAGCCAATAGAGATAACATAATTCCTTTCAGGGTTATATTTAAATTTGAAAGTCTTCCTTATTTATATCAAAATTTGGTTAATTAAATATATTTGGAATACACATGTCATGTTTTGTCTGACTTATGTAAAAATATTTTTGGGATATTATTCTGCAATCTTCCCATCAGTATACTGCACTTAAAATCATTTTGATCCATGCGTGGAATCTTTGTCAAGAAAAAGGAATTTCTTGGCTCTATGAAGTCATAGCATTAAACCTCCCCTGAGTGCAAAGTTCGTAAGTTATTATTGTGACACTATTTGTACTGTTCATTACAGTATCCAAAGAGTTTTTATTATTTAATTATCTTCTTTGTTTTCTTTTTGAGACAGGGTCTCGCTTTGTAGTTCAGGCTGGCTCTGAGCTCACTACAGTCCAGGCAAGCCTCGAACTCAGCAATCCTCCTGTCTCTGCCCCCCAAGTGCTGGGAATGACAGGCGTGAGCCACCATGCCCGGCACTGTGGTATGTGGTACTGATTGTTGGTGGGCGTGAGTCTCCACGCCCAGCATTGTATGTGGTTACCGGGGATCGAACTCAGGACCTTGCGCTTGCGAGGCAGGCACCGGAACCACTGAGCTAACCCTCTGGCCCTTTAATTATCTTCTTATAATTTTTATATTTATGAATTTATGTATTCATTTTAACTTTCCCCTAGATAAGAACATGCATCATTTTCTAACATGAAACTTCAGATTTAACCAAGGTTTTGTCCTCTTGCTATAGTCTATATATGCATTGTAATTTTTCAAATTATATTTAAATGTTTTACTATTTTGAAAATACTGTTTTCTTGATACTTTAAGATAGTAAAACTAGCTATTAGTAACAGTTCACATTGCCTACTAGATTACTGACAGTAGCCAAAAATTAACTTATTTTAGGTTTGTATCAAGGAAAAGCAGCTATTTTTCTTCTTCATTGTATTTATTACAGTCTACTGGATAATTTAAAATCATTATTAGTTTGCCAAACAGATCCAGTGACATGCTCTTCTGTAAACATATGGAAGCTGAGTTCCAAACATAGCTGGACGTTATACTGCACATTATATGCAACAATTACGAGTCAAGGTTGTTCTGGAACCAGATTACACAGTACTTTATATAATTCTCAAAGTTTTACAAAGTGGCTAAGTTATGTGCTTGATATCAAGTCTTCACAGAACCACAGTTTTTGTGAAGTGAAAACTCATTACATCTGCAGAGTGTTTTACGCTTATCAACTGTCCTCTTTCAGGAACAGAAATTTGCTCTTCTTGTCATATACTGTGTACGTCTGGCGCTATCATTCATCTTTGACTATTGAATTAGAGGTAACATTTTTGCCTCTACTTCATAAACACCCAGTATAAAAGGCTTATTGGCAAATAGTACACAGGTTTGAATTGTGGATGCTTAAGCACTTTAGAAAGGTGATATTCTCTTCAGATGTTTAAAAGTGAAATAAGCAAACATGAAAAGAATCATTGTGGATTTTCAGCTGGTATTCTGAAATTGTATTGGGACAAACAAATTTGAAGTAGAAAGACATCTGATATCCATAGAAACAGGCCTCCAGAGCCACATTATTCAAACAATGTTATATATTATGTGTAATGAAATTAGCAATAAAAGAGCATAATATGGATCATAATATCTAACATTTGTTAAAGGATATTATACAACAAACTTCTGTTTGTTATTTTGTTTAATATTTGCAATTATGTAAGGAAAATATTATGAGGATACCACACCTCCAGATGAAAAATTAGTCAGACAAGTTCAGAAGTTCCATTGATATAAAACATTTATGGGCTGTGGTGGGTGAATCCAGGTTTTAGAACCATTTTTCTTGGACTTTATACCCAGGGTCATATCTGCTATGGTCTGTGCAGATTGTTTGATATTCCTCTTCTGTTCAAGTGTGAGAAGTCTTTATAAATAGAATGTAACTTCAGTTCTCCTTGGTTTATTGTGAAATAGATTCATTACTTCTCCTATTTGCCTGTCACCTAACTGGAGGGAGTTCTCTCCTTTAAGCCTGAGAATATGGACATATGGACATATGTCAGGAAAAATTTAAGGAAATAGTCAAAATGATAGAGCAAATATGTTGAAAAAATCGTTGTCGAAGTTGATTTTGAGAAAATCATTTTTAAAGGGTGTGTTTCAGTAAAATGAGGCATTTAATGTAAAATGCTTATCAGATACACAAGAGGAAAATTTCCATACACACTCAAAGAATTCATAGTCATTTAAATAGGTATCACACGTACAGATATAAATGATGTATAAGGAAATATGAAAGCTTAGGAAATGAGTGGAAATGTAGAGGACAAAAAACAAGGAATTGCAGGAAATGATTACATATAAGAGAAAAAAAGGAGGTAACAGAAAAAGACAGACAAATGAAGTGGAAATTGAAACCAATCATAAGTTATTTTCAAGCAGCAGATCATACATGGCAGTTAAAAATGATACGGTTCTTCTGAGCTTTGCACATATTCACATTGAAGACACTTGGCTCTCCTGAAAGTTCTCTTACCAGACTTTCCTATCAGAAACACTTTAGTCCAGTGGCTCTTATACATATAACCTAGAGTGCTTATTAAAATATTAATTAAGATTTAGTTCCTTAATGTGCAATATCTGTCTCCTTTTCATATGTTTCTGAATAATGCTAACACTTGTGCCTAACACATTAAGTTCAAGAACTGAAGGAATTACATTCCTGTGTCAGAGCTGAACAAATAAATACCACGGACCTTGAACTACCTAGTTATTAGATATTCTGGAATGTTTTTTGGTTCTCTTGAGCATGTCTTTGGCCTAGTCATGAACTTCACTCTAACATTTTTAATACAATCTGAACATGGCCTGCTTATGTGGCTTTAAGTGATATCTTTTTTTCTAATCTCTTAGACAATTCACGTCCTTTTGAAATACTATTCCAGCTTCACTATCAATTTCCAGGTTACTCTATCCTAGCTTATTGGACATGTTTTCTCTGTGTGTTGATTCTTACATGGTTAGCACTGAGCACTACGCAGTAGTATTATAGAAATGAATGAGAGAAGGATGAAGGCCTCAACAGAATACGAATAACTTGCCAATACCCCTCATTCTGTAGTTTGGTTGTATAAGGAAACTGAGTTAATTGAGGCATAGATTGAGAAAAGAGAGAGATTGCAGCATTCAGCTTCTCTGAACAATGGATGAGCTATCAGGAGAATATCAAGGACCTGAGGCCAGAAGATCACAGGAAGAATGAAGAAAAAATAAAAAGAATTACAAACACCATAGATTTTCAGTTTTCTGGATGAAAGTCGGTAAAACCCACAGTGTATATTACAATCTAGCCCAAATAACTTGAGCCTACCACTCTAGTGTTTATGATGTCAAAACAAGTATGTTTCTTCAGTTGTACTGATTCATTAATCAAATTAAATGAAAAATATTTCCTGAACTGTAGCTTTAATTTTAATATATTGGGTCAATGATAACAGTCTACTCATTAAGCCATTTTTGTTGAATTTCCTGTGTATCAGTCAATAAGCAGATCTAGGGAAAAGGGCATGATTTTGCCATAAAACTTTTCAAATGCAAGGACTCATTTAAACTTTTCCAAGCTCTGTGTTTATCCAGAAGAATCTCACAGGACAAAGAGAAAAGAGTGAGGGGTCTTTTATCCACCCAGAGAATTCAGAGAAGTCTTAGCTGAGCAACAAACACTGAACTTAATCTGTAAAATGATCATTCAATACAATAAAACTATTTTAAACATAGGGAAATATGATGTAAGATATATTGATATAGGGAACATAATGGGGGACTAAAAGTAACAGCAGATTTGAAACAATGGCTATCAGGAAGTATCAGGAAAACAATTAAAAATCATGTAAGAAAGATGTTGAAAGTTATTGCTAAAGTAACTAGTTCAGATTTCTGTACTACACAGTGAACTTCTAGTCTAGTGAAATGGTGAAGTTGTTTGCATGTCCAAATGTCACTGCAGTAAGATTACATACTTTGTGAAATACATATCTTTGGGACTGTGGTCTAACTTCAGTGCAGAATTAAAGAGAAAGGTCCAGTCAAAGAGATGAAGTCTTTTTCTTGTCACGTTCTGCAGATGCAGAAACAGAGATGGCTCTAGAAAGGAGGGGGTAAAGGAACTAGGCATGTGTACTCAAGGAAAGAAGCGAACCTAAAACTTTTTGATAATTAAAACCAAGAAGGCTTTAAAATGGGAAACTGTAAGGGAAATATGGGTTCATAAAATTATATATAATTTTTTAAAACTCAGTAATGATAAAAAAAGGCTTTGGAAAAATTGGAAAGGGTTTTCTCTCATGGGAGACACTGAAACGCTGCCTACAGATTATTTCTAACATCCAAGGATTTGGAGAGGTGGACAAAACAATCAGTAGCCTCCCTCTCATGTCACACTGCATGGTGGTGTAGCTTTCTTTTTCTACATTTCTATGCTTAGAGGAAAAGATAAATTCCTAAGTATTAACACTATATTCAGGCCAGGGATTTAGCTCAGTGGTTCCAGCATTTGTCTGCCAAGCTAAGGTGCAAAGTTCGATCCCCAGTACCACATTCCATAATCCCAGGTGCGGTGGCTCTTACCTGTAACCCCAGGATTTAGGGAGGCAAAGGCAGGACAACTGTCATGAGTTAAAGGCTGGCCTTGTATAGTGAGTTCAGTGCCAACCTGAACTACAGGATGAGACCCTGTCTCAGAAAACTAAAAACAAAATCAATTTAATTCCGCCTAATCCTTTAACAAACCACAGGACTTCATCATTCTACAGAATACGCTGTAAAGCCAAATTATATGATTTAAATCATTCTTATGATTTTAATGGTTGAAATTTTAAAAAGTCAAAAAGAAAAATCCCTAAATAGTTCACCTTAATTTTTTACCTTTTAAATTCTTCATTGGAAAATTTTATAGATACATCATGATCGTACTCAACATTGAGAATTTGAACCAGTATATGAAACGAGTTCTTTTTCCTATTCCCCTGCTCATCCAACAACCCCCACCCCCTATATACATAAGCTTTGTTTCCTTCTTTTTTTTTTTACCATATTTTTCTTTCCTCTCATTACTTATCCCTACCCCTTTTTCCCCTTTGAATATTTACTATTTTGCAATATCTATCATACATTCTAGAACACTTTTATGAGAATCTTCAGATTCTCATACCAGAGAAAAGGTACAGTATTACACATCTGTGACCTATTTATTTCACTTATGAGTGTGTCCTCAAGGTATATCCATTTGAGCACAAGTGACTCAAACTTATCATTCTTTATGGCAGAGTAATACTCAATTTTATTAAAAAAACACATATTCTTTATCCAGATGTCAAATATATATTGACCTTAAGGATTTTGTATTAGTTTCTCACAACTTCTATAACAAATGACCACAGATGGGGAGAGTAAACTGAAAACAAGAGACCCTGCCTAGTTCTGGATTTCAGTTTCTGTGGAGTAAAATCAAGGGATCGTAAGACTAAACTTATTCCATGAGATCTTGCCTTGCGAGATGATAGAGCTGGTGATCCTTTACTTCAAAAGTGAAGAATAGCATCTTCAACTCTCTTTGATTCAGAGTTTTCAGTTACATATGTAGTCAAATCTTTTATTTCCCTCTACAGTAAATCTTGTGATTGCATTTTGGAGCCACCTAAATAATCCAGATTATCTTTCCATCTCATCTTCCTTAATTTACTCCCATAATCCCTTTTACAACATAGAAAGGATTACTCACAGATTCTAAGAATTAGTGCTTTGGAGATTGAAAAGAAGGCCATTATTCAGCCTAAAATAAATTTTAAAGCTAGACTTACCTAATTAGAGTTCATCTTTCACAGAACCCTTCACATTGTCCTTCATGTTCTTTTAGTTTTTAAATAATTTTTCAACTCAAATATAAGAAACTCCTGTGGATTTATTAATTTGCTGTATTAATTTTGTACATTTGTTTTTTGAATCTTTATTGGTACATTTTATATAAACAACATATTCACATTAAACACTGAGAATCTGTAACAGCATATGACACAATTTAATTCTCATTTTTCCCATTCCCCATCCACCCTACAGCACCTACCCCCTTGAATACATAAGCTTTGTTTCTCTTTCTAATCATCACATTTTTTCTTTACCCTCGTTGCTTACCCCAAACCCCTTCTCCCTTTGAATATTTTCTATTTCATAATATCTATCATATACTCTAGAACTCATTTACATTTTAGGTTTCTCATAGTAGA
Source organism: Thryonomys swinderianus (assembly GCA_004025085.1). Taxonomy (NCBI): domain Eukaryota; kingdom Metazoa; phylum Chordata; class Mammalia; order Rodentia; family Thryonomyidae; genus Thryonomys; species Thryonomys swinderianus. The sequence goes on from PVIC010019010.1 coordinate 13,959, forward strand.
GAAAAAATGTGGTATTCACACGTCTGTAACCTATTTATTTCACTTACGATTATGTTCCCAAGGTACATCTATTTGAGTATAAATGATTTGAACTTATCATTCTTTATGGTAGAGTAATACTCCATTTAAAAAAACTTCTTTATCCAATCTCCAATTAATAGGCATTTGTGTTGTTTCCAAGATTTAGCTCTCAAAAACTGAGCTGCTATAAGTATGGGTGCCCATATGTCACTGTGATATGAATCTTTTAATTCTTTCATGTATATCCCTACCAGGGGAATAGCAGCTCAGCATCAGTGATCATCGGATAGATACAGGTGAAAACAACACTGAGATTTCATCTCACTCCACAAAGAATGACCACTGTATTGAAATTAGCCAGGAATAGCTGGTGAGGCTGTGGGGAGAAAGGAACCCTTCTCCAGTCTTGATGGGAACGTAGACTGGTGCAACCACTATGGAAATCAATGTGGAGATTCCTCAAAAAACTGGCATTAGAAGTCCAGTTTGACCAAATGTTTTTAAAAATACACATTTCCTGTTAAATTTCAATTCAATGAACCTATTCAAACAAATAAAGTACAAAATGTGCTACTATTTAATAATATTAGAAAACTTATCTTTGGGCCATAAAACTGAAAATTTATGTTTCCTTTTTTTAGGACACTAAATCCAAAGACCACAAGCCATCCCTAATTATAAATGTTATGCAGTTTGTAACAGCATTAATACTACATTTAAATCAGAATTATGCTTATATAATACATTGTTATCTTATTCTAGGTAAATACTCTTTAGGCTAGCCAAGAAGAGTGCAGTGAATCATTTTTTTCCTCCTTTTATATTTTAAAAATTCTCCATAGTCAGTTGTGTTAGATTAACTGATACACAGTCTCCCGGAGAATTTGTTTTTCGTTTCTTTCTGGCCATCTCTTCATTGTCTCACCATGTTATGTTTGTCATTTGTAAAATCTAGAAAGAAGATTTCTCTTTATGATATGTTTAATATTTCTCAAGCCATCCTATGAATCACGATTAAATGAGGAATAATTTTAGGAATCAGTCATTTGTGTGTGTGACTCAATTTTCAATCTTCCTTTAGATGTACTATCTAAATATAAGACCCTTGCATTTTTATTTTTTAAAAAATAAATAAATCACAGATATGTAAATACCATATCTTTTCTCTGGTATTAGAACCTGTAGATGTAAATGATTTCTAAATGTATGACAGATTTTGTAAAACAGGAACTACTCAAAGGGAATGCGGCAGGGGAATGTATTGAGGGGAAAGAATAAATACGATTTGAAAAAAAGAAATACCATGTATATAAGGGGTGGGGAGTTGTGGGTGGGTAGGGATATGGGTAAAAATGAGAATGACCTTGTCTCATATGCTGGTACAAATTCCCCAATGTTGAGTGCGATTGTGAGCTGTACATAAAATGTACCAATAAAGAATTCAATAAAAAAAGTGGTCTGTGGTTTAGCAGTGTAACTAACTGGGTTTGCCCTAGGTCGTATCTGAAAATAGCCCTGTCCTAGACTTCCAAACATTATTCTAAATGTTTCTGCATTAATTTACATGATACAGATTTCACGAATGTATTTTACAGAGTCATTAGTTCATTGTAATACATTTAGTCCCCCCCCCCGCATTGTCTCAAGTTACATGTACTCCAGCTTTGAAATTTAAGCCCACTGCTACTCCCTAAGTCATGAGTGTTTTCAAATGTATATCTAGAGTGTCTCTCAAAAATTACTCCTATAGGTTGTTCTGTAATTTCTAGATAAACTCTCAGATTTATCACCTCCGTTTTAAATGTAGTTACCAATTACCCTTGAATTATAGTTTATTTATATTAAACTTGCTTTAATTTTTATAAGATAAATTAATGAATATAAAATTAATATAGAGGTATAAATTATTTTCTGATTTTAGTGTATGCTACTGAGTAAATTAGATTTTACAGTACTTTTTAGAATATATCTATTCTATGAATTCTTTGCTACATGATAAACTGCTATCATATATCTCTTTAAATTTTCATTCAAATTGAATCCGTTTACTGTAGTTTTATTTCCTTTCCTGTAATCTTCCCTCACAATTCATTTTTTAATTAATTGATTTTATTGCTACATTTTATATACCCATCAGTATATGATATGACTTAATTCTAATTTTTTCCAATTCCCCTGCCCACCCTACAACTCCCCCACACCCTATATACATAAGGTTTGTTTCTTTTTCATCACGCTTTTTCTTTCCCCACATTACTTACCCCTGGCCCTTTGAATATTTTCTATTTCACAATGTCTATCATACACTCTAGAGTTCGTTTACACTTCACTTCCTCATACCAGAGAAAAGGTATGGTATACAAAGAGCTTAAAAAATCACCCCCCTCAAATTTAAAGACCCAGTTCAAAAATGGGGATCTGAAATGAGCAAACACTTTTCACACAATCCAAGTTTTTTTTTTTTTTTTTTTTTTTTTTTTGAGACAGGGTCTCGCTTTGCAGTTCAGGCTGGCCCTGAGCTCACTATGTAGCCCAGGCAAGCCTCGAACTCAGCAAACCTCCTGTCTCTGCCTCCCAAGTGCTGGACAATTCAAGTTTTTATATCCATAAATATTTTAGTTTCTTTAATTCCAGGTTACCTTCAGTCAAGTTAACATTTCTTAATCTCAAAGTTATAGTACAATTTCTAACCCTACTAGAACTTACAGGAGGACTAATTAACTTTACAACATATACAAATGCCAGAGCACATCTTGACAACCTGCTGAGTTTCAGAGCAATCTTATTTCAATAGTAGTTTCACCTGAAGTTAAGTTCTGTATAATTGGTTCACAATATACATTTTTTGAATAAACGTTAGTATTACTCAGAAACCACCCTTCCATAAACAGCATATTTTCAGAAGGTAGCTTGGAAATTATTTTTACCCCTCTTGTTTTGTTTTGCTTTTTTTTGAGATAAAATTAAGAAAAAGTAAACAAAAATCAGAGTGAACTTTGCTCTTTAGGTGATGTAGTACATACGTACCTCCAGTTGATGGTGGGAAACATTTATAGTTACAGGTTGCTATTGAAACTAGAACAGATGAAGATCGCTACTTAGAAACAAAAAGAAATTGTATAAGGTCAAACTAAAGCATGCTTAGCACTTTCATGTGAATTTTATGATTCTCAATACCAAAACTTTAAAATGCCACAGTCTTTTTCCATAGAGCTATTAGTCAATGTATTTTTTCAATTGTACCCGACACTAAAACATGTCAGAATATTCATTTGAGTGAAAATATACCAATGATCATGGCCCTTTTATTTATCTCTCTGTGTGACCCTAGTAATTTCACTACCAGATCAACATTTTCCAAGACTGAAGTGAGGTAGTGAGGCCTGCAGTGTGAGACCCTTTCATAAGAAGGTGGCACATTATGCCACTAAGTAGCCCTATCTACCACGTTGGTTTAGGGATAACCTCTGACTTCCAGGTCAAAGTTCTTTCAACTTCAGCACAAAATATCTTTCTAAGTTTTTCCAGGAAACAAAGGTCCATACTTCAAAAGAGCAACTGTTGCTTTCTCTCTGGACTGTGCCACATTTTATGTACTAAGTTAACTTTATAGCTGATACTTACTGTTTCAAGGGCTACATCTAAGAATTTCTCAAACAGGATGGTCAACTTAATAAATAATTCTGTTTCTGATGTGCAAATTGAGAAAATGATTAAATATAAATTAGGGGACTATGTGGGTAGAAAATGTTAATGTTGATCCAAATAGTTTTCCTTTATTCAATATTTTATGATCTGAATATTTTTAGATAATTTTTATTCATGTGCTTCATTATCTATCCATTATGGCCACTAAAACCAGGGATTCTTTATGAAATTATAAATATATATCAATATATAAAAGAGAATTTTATGCTATTTGATTTCTTGCTATTTGAATGCTATTTGATTTTCATAATGGGGTTATGATTAGCTACAGGCTATGCCAAACAAACTGACTGTATTTTTTTGCTTCACAAGAAAACTTTTGTTGTAATTGTAAAGACAGGATTCAGTCAAAAGATGGAAGAGCAAGAAGAAATGTTTTTCACAAGATAATTCTAACTCTTTATTGGTGCTGTTTCTAACCACTCTCCAAGAATAATACATCACAAAACTTCCCCTTTTGTTTTGGCTGATTCTGTCATAACTGTAGGAAAACAACCTCCACAGATGAAAGACAAATGATAACTGTCAGCCTTTATGAGTTCAGTGAACTTGGAAGAGTTCTTCTGACATTTCTTCCATAGATGACGAAGTGTTAAACCTGATCTTGAGTATTATATGTAAATATCTAATCCTGACTATAATCAAGAAAACGGCTTCTGTAAAACTAGAATAAAAATTATAATAACCAGGAACTAACCAACCAACAAATAAATAAAGCATTCCTCAGTTATCTGGGCACATATGGATCGAATTATTTTCATTTACCAACAATCTCAACTAATTACCTTTGTGTTCATTTTATTTCATGTCTTTATAGAAACTTTGTTGAAAGCATGTATGGAAATATAATTATGGTCTGAAAAAATGATTTAAGAGGTCTATTTTTACCTTAGATACTAGTAATCTATAAAATGCACAGACACTTCTACCATCAATCAGTGTATTTTTTTTTAAATTACTGGATTGTCGGGCATTCACAAATTTGCCCTGTTTTTAAAAAAAAATTATTTTTACTCACAATAACAGAAAAACAGTACTGTACTCACTTCCTCTCCCATGATGTCCAAGTCTATACTGAAAACATTTAATCCTTTATTTCACAAAATAAATAGTTCCAATATTTAAAAAAGGCAACCTGAATTAAAGTAGAAAGTGGCATGAATGTGTCAATATTTGTAAGCAAAGACGCTGTGAATAACGTACTCTCTGTTCTAATATCACAGAAAGTGATGCACAGACACCGTGATGTTAGGAGGCAAAATATGCAGCCATTTATGTATAACATATTCTCCACCCAAAGAGGAAAACCATGCGATTGTTTTCGTTAACCTGTCATTCTTACAGACGCTCAAAGTCAATAATAAATTTATTCAGCCAACTGAAAGCCAATTTCAGGCAATTTCAGTTGTGATTTTTTTCTATACTTTGTTATGCTTAATTTTTTGTCTCCTACAAATTCTAATAAAATATCATAAAAATTCAGATCATGTTATGTTTTCAAATATATGAAGAGTCTTTCTTATGTATACTGGATAACTGTCTAAAGATACTCCTTTGAACATAAGGCTATATTTAGTCTGGCAGATTACTGATGCGTCTTAAGAGCTGGAAATGTATGGGCTTCTGTGTTTAAACACTATGAATTGTTGACCTGAGTGCTATAACCATTTTCAGTCCAGTTTTATGCCTATTATAAGCCTTTGACATAGAAGTGATTTTCATCCTCTTGGTTTACTGGTCTCATTGCAAGCTCTGTCTGAAACTATGAAGTGCTAACTGTCAATTATCAGCCAACCAGTAATAATTTCAGCTCATAGAAGGATTTGATGAACCTGTCAGAATTCTTTCTTTTTAAAAAGTAGTGTATTTCCTTCAGGCGCTTCTACACTTAAACAAAATCTTGTTATGTCTTTTGTCTATTTTTGACATGATAAATTCAAATTTAAACTGTTTCACAAAAAAGGTCATTTTGATATAAATAATGCTTGTCAACAAAGTAGTACATTTTCAGGACAAGTCAAAGAATTAACAGTATATCTGTTATAAGGAGAAATATTGCCTTTCAGCCCTGGCTTCCTCATCTTGTTATTTTCTCTCGAGGAAAGTTCACTTTGGGCTTGGACTGTCTCTGCGGGACGGGTAGATGACCGTCTGAGAGGGTTCTTCATGAACACATTTATTATATTTCACCCATCAATATACCTCTGTAAGAACATCTATTGACATGCTTTCCCAAAGTTTTTGCTCTTGTTTCTGCTGACATGTATTTTATCAGTTATTTACATTATAAATACTTAGTTTGAATGATAGGTATACAAACTGATCTTCAAATTAAAAGACAAAAAGGTTTATGTCTCCAAGTTTTTACTTATGTCTATATCTACTATGTCTATGGCCTTTTCCATGACTAAAGTGTCATTATTGAATAAAAAGTCTCAATTATATAAACCAACTCTGAATTAGAGCATTTAATTTTAGGATTCTTCTTTGTTGAACACTATGGAATCACTTTTCAAAGCATGCACTTAGTCAAACAGATCCTTCAAAAATTCAAGGCTCAGATTCATCACAATACACTCTTCTCCTTAGGCATGCTTTGATAAAGTAATTCAGACACTTTGATCCTTCACATGAAGTGCATTAATTCTTGAGTTGCTTCACTACTCTACCGTTAGAGAGACAGTAAATGTAGCATGTAAATAAAGTAGATCTTGACTTTGAAGTGAGATGGCCTTTGGCATACATCCTCAATCTTCTACTTGTCAGTTCCGTAAACATAGGCAACTTCTATTAGTTTCCAAGCCTCAGTTCATCTATAAACTGAAATTTAAACTCTATTTAAGTCAAGCATAATGACACACACTTCTTGTCCCAGCTACCAGAAAGGCTGGGACAAGGAGGATTCCTAGATCTCAAAAATTTAAGAAAAGCCTGAGAAATAGAGCAAAACTCTTTCTCAAAGGAAAACAAAACTAATTAACCAGCAAATTAACTAACAAATACATTAATATTACATTTCAGTTCTTGCAGACAGAACTGGATGATATAATGAAAAGTATATGTAAGCACATTTTAAATACTCAATTAACATTATATTTGATCTTAACCAAAAGGTCGAGAAGTGATTCAATGATTCAATTGATATTATGTATCAATATTTATTTTCTAAACATATTTTCTAGCTCTATTTTCTGTAAAATATACTGATTTCAACTCAATCACTTGAACATATGTTTTAATTATTATTATTACCTTGAAAATCCCAATTTATCTTCTGAGATTCTTTATTTTGTATAAAATACTTAATCTCAAAACTTCACTGTGATAAATTTTACCACACACTTTGAAAAATTTTTCATACCTGGCTAAATGTTCATAGACTAGATTTATATGTCTTGTCTCCCCTTCAGCTAGAAGAATATGGGCACAATTTCCAATTTACAAAGGACTAAGGTCTTTCTAACTAGGAATATTTCAGAGACTTAAGATACTCATTGAGCAACATGTTCTTAGATAATCCAAAGACATTCTTTTTTTTTTTTTTTTGAGACAGGGTCTCGCTTTGTAGTTCAGGCTGGCTCTGAGCTCACTATGTGGCCCAGGCAAGCCTTGAACTCAGCAATCCTCCTGTCTCTGCCTCCCGAGTGCTGGGATTACAGGAGTGAGCCATCACGCCCAGCCCCAAAGATGTTCTTAATTCCATATAATGTTGAAGTTTTTAGAATGGAGTTCAGATAAATTATTAATTTTAATTTTAGGGCAATTGCAGAATGATAAAAATATGTGAGGCACTGGGCTGGAGACTTAGCTCAGTGGTTCCAGTGCCTGCCTCGCAAACGCAAGGTCCTGAGTTCGATCCCTGGTAACCACATACAATGCTGGGCGTGGCAACTCACGCCCACCAGCAATCAATACCACATACCACAGTGTGGGGCATGGTGGCTCACGCCTGTAATCCCAGCACTCGGGAGGCAGAGACAGGAGGATTGCTGAGTTCAAGGCTTGCCTGGGCTACATAGTGAGCTCAGAGCCAGCCTGAACTACAAAGCGAGACCCTGTCTCAAAAAAAAAAAAAAAAAAAAAAAAAAAAAAAAAAAAAAAAAAAAAAAAAAAAAAAAAAAGTGAGACACGATGTAATCAAAATGAGTAACCAAGGGAAGGAAAAGAGAATAGAACAGCTCATATTATAATATATGACCCTCGGAATCTCTTTGGTTTTCATTAACAAAGCTTTCTTTCTTATTTGCACATGAGAAAAATCATTTGCAAGTTGACAGTGATTCAGTCTCATAATTTACTCTGATACCCAAGCATTTGTTACAGGTAGCAAAAGGAGTCATTAAAAGAAATAGAACACAAGTAGACATCTTAGTGCTCCAGCCCAGAACTGAGACGTGCTACTTCTATTTTTATCTTATCAGCCAAAGCAAAGGATATGGTGGGTTGGGGGTGTAGCTGAGTGTTGTCATGCCTTCCTGGTAATTCCAAGGTCCAGAGTTTGATCTCTTACCCCCCCCCCCAAGAAAAGTATAGTAGGCACTAGGAACCGGAATCTTATTAAACAACTCTGAAACTCTAAAATCTATTGAAAGATTGCAAATTCTAGGGTAAAGTTTAGATCATAAATTACAGATAGATATTTGTTCCTTTACTGAGTTTATCAATACATTTTAGCTATACATTATAATCACATTCAACATTGAGGGGTTGTACCTGAACATGATACATCTTTTCATTTTTCCCATTACCTATCTTCCTTACAACCCCCACTCCCTACATACATAAACTTGTTTTCATTTTTTTATTGTTTTTACCATCAAAACTTTTCTTTCCCTTCTTTACTTTCCATTACCCCTTTCCCTTTCCTTTGAAGATTTTCTATTTCACAATGTCTATCATGCATTCTGAACCTCATTTACACCTTCAGTTTCTTATACTAGAGAAACAATACAGTATTTACACAACTGTGTCCTAAAACTGATCAGACACTCATGCTTTCCAGACTCAGGGTGTAAAAGGGTAAAACAAAACAAAACAAAAAAGCTGAAAGACTTTTGTGAGAAGAGAATCCTGAGGAGGCCTGCTTCTTCAGAGCTGCCTAGAGAAATATTCTCTGAAGTTCAGCCCCCAAGGCACTCAGTCGTTGTCCAAGCGGGCTGTGCTATTGCTCTTACTGATTGCAGACTTTAGCATCGTCCACATCGAACTGGATTTTCAGGCATCCAGATTGCATGAGCTGTAGATTCAGGGGAGGCTTCCACCCAGATTTCAGAAAAAAGTTTAGGTAATCAGAGCATGTTCAAGAAGCTATGAGAATGAATTAAAATGCAGTGGAGCCCTAGAAAGTTAAAGATGCAAGCAATTTGTAATGTCAGCTGTAGAAAGCTACCAGTTCACACATAATAGTGTGCTTTGGGTCTCAGAAGAGTATTGAGACTTGGACTTTTCAGCAATGCTGGAACTACTAAGATGTTGGTAACTCTTAGATATGGGATAAGTAGATTTTTCACAATAAGATAGACAACCTTTTGAGGACCAAGAGTAAATTTTTATACTTTAGATCTAACACATCCTCTAAAAGTCAGATGTCTGCAGGATGTGGTTGGAGATAGGTCACTGAGGATGTGACCTGGAAGAGCATATTCTTATCCCAAGCTCCTCCCATATCTTATTGCTTCCTGGCTACCACATGCTGAAAAGCTTTCCACTGCCATGCCTTCTCCCAGGTCATTTCTGCCTTGAAGCCAACTATGGATTGAATCCTCTGAAACCATGAACCAAAATAAACATCTCCACCTTTAAAGTGTGGTGTTTGGTGTTTGGCCCCAGTGATGGGACAACTGACTGATACACGTAGGCAACCACTTAGAGACAATATGGAAGAATGATAATTCTCACTGTATGTGTGATTAGACGAGAGAAACTTGGGTAAGGCTTTTATTCTTCAAATCCTAAGACTGAGTTTTCTAGGCTAAAAACTAGAAAGAGACTGGAAAAAGTAAAGCGTGTCTCTCCATATGATCCTATAGCATAAATGGGGTAACACAGCCCACTGAGAATTATTTTTATCACATTCAGGATCTATTTCTTTCAATTTATAATTCTAGATAGTTTCAATTACATAATTTTATTTAGTATGTCTATGTCATAGTGACTAAAATGCATTAGTAGTATATCAAAATTTCAAGATAATCAGAGGATTGTTTCATTTGTGGTCATAAAATATGAAGGGGTCAACAACATTTTTACACATCTCTGAGAGGGAGGATATTTTTTGCATAATAAAAAATGTGGCACTAGAAAGCAGAAAATAATGTAAATGTTATTACTTTAAAAAAAAAGATTTTCCTGAAATAGAAAAGCTTGCCAAATAGTACAGTTGAACCTATATTTTAAAACATTTTCCAGTAGTTAATAAAATGATGAATTATCTTCTTTATCATTTTCCTCCATGAGTTTTATAGTTTGCCTATTCCACTTCTACGGTATGATTTTAACGTGGTTATTTGATGAGTAACTTCATTAGAATCATACAGTAGATCAATTTTAAGTGTTAATTAAATAGTGTAATGCAAATCAGGAAGAATAATACTTATCATTAACTTTAATTATTAAAGCTCTTGTATATTAAATAATTTTAAGGCTTTCCACTTAATAGATAACCAATTAATATAAGAAAATGGACAGAAATTCAAAGAATGATATAAATACATCTTAAAAATTATATTCTTTACTCCACTTAATTTCAGGAGCTAAATATAAAATACTTTGCTTACAAGTTAAGCAATTATCAAAACCCAGTCACAACTTCTTAAAGAGAAAGTCACTGTTTCAAATGGTCCACAGGTTCTGAGTATAGCCCCTGACACAATAGCAGAGGAGTGCTAAGAAAAAAGAAAGGAAATTCTTTTCCCTCTGTTTCTTTGCCAGTGTTCCCATAAACCATTTGTTTCTAATAGTTTTTAATTAAATGCAAAATTTGAAATGGCTTGAATTCTGCCTCTGTAGAAATCAGAAATCACACATGACTCTGGAAGTTTATGCCAGTATTTCCCACAAATTATCCTCCAATGACTTCAACTATAATGACTGGGAAGATAATGTGGACATGGCCCTACCAGTATCTTTCTCAGAGAAATTCAAGTCTCATTGTAAAATATGGCTCATTATAGCCTGAAAGTATCTATTTGTTGTGTTCATTTTGCTCCCAGACATGACTTTTGAATCCCCAAATGGTGCTTGTCTTGATGTAATGACTGCCAACAGGCACACATCCTGAGACCTTCTATTAACAAAAAAGAAGTGTAACAAAATTACCACCATGACTGCAGTCATCATCTGTGCAGAACTCAGAAACCACCATTATTTGATATGTTTTAAATTTATTTCATAATATATGAGAGAATGAGTTTTAAAAACAGGAAAACATTATTATTTACCATTTAAAAGTAGTTTGGAATTCTTCAAAATTTTTGTATTTTTGAATATCTGGGAATAGGATCTAGTCAGCAAATATATATGTGTGTGTGTATACATATGTACGTGTATATATGTATGTATATATGTTTATATATATGTTTGTTTGAAGTAGAACTATTTCAATGATATTCATCAATTTCATTTCTAAACATGTAAATGTTTCTCTAATAAATATATTTTAGAGCTTATAGCACAGCACAGTAATCTCAGGTACATTTAATAAATACAGATAATTTTTCTTTGAACAGTTATAATTATTTTATAATTTGTTTAAGTCTATAAAACTGTTAGTTGAACTACAGAATACACATTTCACCTTAATATTTTTGTTTTTATGTATTAATTTTAAATTATTATAATTTTACTATTTTATTTATTTTTATATTCATTTTATTTTAGACATGTATTTTTCAGATTATCCAGTTAGTCTTTGCCCTTAAGGTGCACCTTGGGTGCAGTAGAATTGGAAGGTCGAGGCTGGCTTCCTGGTGTAGTTCATGTAAAAAACAAAGGGGCAGGAAGTGGAAAGCACGGACACAAACAACACACGGAGAAAGTTTCTCTAGCCCGGTCTCCACCTCTGAAGGCCCAAGCAGTGCAGCGCACGCTCTGTGGAGAGACTCTCAGGGCAGCAGAGTTTTAGACTGATAACAGTGGTGGAAATGTGAGCAAGTGGTCGATCGCATTTCCTGGAAGCAGAAGGTGAAGCAGCCAGGTGTACTTTTCGTTAGCACCACCTTCCCTGGAGAGCCCGTTAGTCCCTTTAGGTCCTGCCTATAATAACCCAAGAATGTTGCACGAGTCCCCGCCTTCTAAATGTTTCACCACTTCCCAGTGCCAGCGACCTAGGATCACACATTTGTCACAGGGATTCTGAAGGGCAGTGAAACTATATCCAAATCTTATCAAGTGGATATCAACAGGAGATGGACCAGTATCATTCAGGGATATAGTCATGGAGCAAAAACATAGCTTAGAATACTAATGATAATGATAATAGCTTATGCAGCTTATGTACTTGGACTGTTCTATGACTTTTAAAATATTTGACCATTTAAAGTTCATGACAAACCAGATAAATATATGCTGCTTATTATTATTATCAAATTCTAGATGAGGAAATGGAGGAAGGATGCTTAAATAGCTTACTCCCCTCTGGTTATATAGCTAATCCAGAACTTGGAAGCAAAAACAATGTTTGCAGATGAATGTTGCTATTAACCAATTATATAGTCTTGACTATCCTACCTGAGCCTGAATTCTTTTGCATTAAAAATGAGGATGGGCCAGGCATGGTGGCTCATGCCTATAATTCCAGTACTTGGGAGGCAGAGGCAGGAGGATTGCTGAGTTCAAGGCTTGCCTGGGCTACATCGTGAGCTCAGAGCCAGCCTGAATAGCAAAGTGAGAGCCTGTCTCAAAAATAAAAATAAATGAGGATGATGCCGGGTAATTATAATCATAAAATTTTAAAAATGTGGTGAAATGTGAGGCACACTGTGTGTTCTCAGTAAAATACTAGTTCTCTTCTATTTCCTACAATCCTCAAGGCTCCTGCTTATTTGCTCCCTTACTTAGGTCCTCATGAAGAAAATGTCATGGAAACTCAAGAGACTGGAGAGACCAGTGGGTGGGACAGGAAGATTATATTTTAGGAGTGCAAAGGCAGTTTGTCAAGCTGTCACGGGTTTGCAATTTAACCTACCCCAGAGGCCTTCCCTGGGTAAAAACAGGATGCTATTAGAAAGGAAGTGATATTAACTGGGACTAAGTTATTGATTTTGTCTTTATTAAAATAGAGAACAACAGCTGTATTGCTTATGTTGGGAAAATTTGTTTTCCTTTTTTTCTTAAATCCTACTTAATTCTCCCTTTGATATTTCCTATAAATGAATTTCAATTGAGGGCATTACTTTCATTACCATTTACCCCACTATAGTAGCTAACTTGTACTGGGCTGGGAGAGAATTATAGCAGAAATAGAAAGAAACTCATGCTGTCATGACTATGCGCTCAAGCTTCCGCCCTGCACGGGCTGTTCAGCTTTTATAGGAAGGGAGGGCCTGCTGCCTCTGGTGGCATCTCAGTTTGAGGCAAGATTGTTTTGAATGATCTGGAACTTCTTAGCTGGTTTACCTGTCTCAGGTCACTGGCTTTGGTCAACTGTGATGAGTCCAAGGGACAGTTCTGATGACTGTAACTGAAATGGGGATGGAGAATATTACAGTATGGGGATTATCACATATGGGTCCCAAGGTGGTTGGATTTTATTTCTTCACCAAAACAGAGTCCTCAGCTTTTAAGGATATACTATGAGTCAGGGTTATGGGCGCCTGTTCTTGTACCCAACCACAAATATCTTGTGTGGCTACTTTTAAAGCCTGTATCTGTCTGTCTTATTAGGATCAATTCCCCTAGTTTGCTGAGATCACCCTTGATTTGATATCTGATTGTGGGTGGCTGGATGAAAAAGATCTCATAGGAGGAATACTCAGTTTATTTAGTGGAAGTGCCCCTGACTCCGGAGGAGCATGGGCAGGACCAGATGCCATCTCAGGAGGGTTTCATGACAATAATTTTTCAACAGGTTTGAGTATGTGTTTCACTTTTCCTGAGCTTTGCAGTCAGCAGGCTGTGTGTGTTTTTTATCTTATTTTTAACATTTGTGGAAGCCCCTGGACTACGCTGGCCAGGAATGCTGGTCCAGTCTGATTCCAAGCTGAGAAGTAATCCAAATCTTAGGACTGATCTTTGAACAGGTCCTTATTACTTCTTGTTCCTTTCCTATTTTGGTGGGGAAAACCTCACTCTATCCCCCAAAAAAGGTACAGACAAGCACTAACATATACTGGTAGCATCTCACTTAAGGCATCTCCATGAGGTCCATAAGGAAATTTTGACAGGAGGTAGCACCTGTTTCCTGAATACTCAGGGTCTGGGCCGACCCTTGCCTTGGGTCATTTTGAACACAGATTAGGCACTGTTAACAAATAGCTCATGTGATGGCAGTGAGCCATGGTACATGGAAATCATGGCCAGGTAACATCTCTAATGCCATTTCCCCATGTGAGCCCCTAATGGAATAGCTGAATAAACCTGGAGGCAGCATTTCAAGCATGGCCAGTCTTCTGCCAGAGAATTTCCATCATCTTTCCATGGTACAATCTCTCAATTCCCAAGCAAATCACGTTTCTGCACTTGGAGATTAGTTTGAGGTCTCCAAGAAAGCAGGCTCTGGAATTAGGGCCATGGCCAGGAGCTCTTTTTTGGTTGCCTCTTGTTCTTCATGATCCACTCCATTGCCATCCACTGCAGTTTATAACAGCCACTTTTTCAGGGGTCCAGACAGCATCTAGGAGCTCTCAAATGACTTCTATGGAATTTTTATCCTTTAAATGTCAACAAGAGCCCTCTATCATTATATATAATCAGCAAGTATACATGTTAGTATTTTTGTCTTTTGCTAACAAAAGGGTCCATGGCAAAGCTATCAGCTGTCTCTTCTGGGCTGAACATCCAGTAAGCACAGAGTCCAGTGCCAAACACTGCATATCCTGTCTATTGGACTTCTTCTAATACAACAACTTTCATCTGCGAGATACTCAACACATGGGGTTCTGAGTGTAAATCTGTGAAGTCTCTTAGTTCAGGAATACCTTATCTTGGGTTCCCACTCTGTCATGAAATAGGGCCCCTGGTTTGAGCAGGAGAGAAGGGGCTAAGTTAAGACTATTCATTGTTTTTAGAGTTATTCAGTGATTTTTCCCAGGACCCTCTTTTATAGTCATCCTGGTATTCGGCAGCCAATGGTATCCGCTGTGGTGCTTTGAAATTGTAACTAACTATGGTACTCAAATGCTCAGCTATCCCCAGGTTGGCTTGTCAGCCTCCTGCATCAGCATGACAGTAGCAGCAAGTGCCTGAAGCATGGAGGCCAGTACAGGGGCCCAGGGCCCAACTGTTTTGACAAGTATGTTACTGGGTGATGTCAAGTTCTCACGACCTGAGTTAAGACCCTTGTGGCCATTTTCTGTTGTTGAGGCATATACAAGAAGACTTACTTATATCTGGCCTGAATCAGAGCTTCTTTTATTTATTTAATGCTTTCTTGATCAGCTTTACAGAGGAGGGATTCTTTTCCCTCTGTTAAGCTGCAACTGAAAATTTGAAATCCAGATATACTTGACTCTTTCTAAAGAACTATTATCTGGCATCAGGTGGAGTGGGGTTGGGAAGGTACAGACAGCCTGTTTTCATTTATTGTCTAGTTACTTTTCTTCTCACATCACTGTGAAGCCTAAATATTTGACCTCTTGTCAGCCAATTGGTGTTTTTTTCCTGGACACCTTATATCTAGCCTTCTAATAAATGAAAGAGATCTTTAGTGTCTTGACAGAAGTCCTTGCATGTTGGGTTGGGGAAAGGATGTCATCTACATCCTGTAGCAAAGTGCAACTGTCTCTGCTGTGATGAAGGGCTTGAGGTTGTATCTAGTTCCACTCTAAAGATTGTAGGAGAGTTCTTGAATTTTGGGGAAGCCTAGTTCAGGTGAGCAGCCTCTTTATGCCCATGATAGGACAGTCTGGCGAGGCAGAGATGGACAAAAAGAATCTTTTATTCATAAAGTCTCTGTTTAAGCCAATGTCTCCAAGAGTTTTACCTAACCTGTTTTCCAGCAGGCTTATTGTTTCTGTTTTAATGTTTAAGTCTCAAATCCATTGTGAATTTAGTTTTGTACACGGTGAAAGAGATAGGTCTAGCTTTAGTTTTTGACAAGTTAAAGCCCAGTATTTCCAGCACCATTTGTTAAAGAGGCTGTCTTTCCTCCACTGAGGATGTTTGGTTCCTTTGTCAAAGATAAGGTGGATTAGTGTATCCGGGGTTTTTTCTGGATCTTTTCTATTCCACTGGTCCTCAAGTCTGTTGCTCTACAGAGACTTTTTTTTTAATTGAATTCTTTATTGGTACAATTTATATACATCTCAAAATCACATATAACATTGGGAAATTTGTACCAGTATATGCCACAAGTTAATTCTCATTTTTACCCATATCCCTACCCACTCCCCCCTCCTCCCCGCTTATACATGCTCTTTTATTTTCTTTCTTTATCATATTTATTCCTTCCCCTCATCATATTCCCACACCAAGTTTCCTATAGAAATATTCCACTCTATAAAAGCTGTCCTACTTTCTAGAACTCATTTGCATCTACAGGTGTTCATGCCAAAAAGAAGATCCAGAAGTTGTCTATCTGTAATCTATTGATTTCACTTATTAGTATATCCTCCAGGTGTCTCCATTTGCACCTAAATGGATCGATCTGTCATTCTTTATGGCAGAGTAATACTCCATTTTGTAAAAAAACCACATCTTCTTTATCCACTCTCCAGTTGATGGACATTTGGGTTGTTTCCAAGATTGAGCTATCACGAACTGAGCTGCTATGAACAAGGGTGTACACCTGTCTTTCTAACGTGAGTTTTTAAATTCTTTTGGGTATATTCCTAGCAGGGGTATAGTAGGGTCAAATGGGACCCGTAGTCCTAGTTTTCTGAGAAATCTCCACACAGATCTCCACAATGGTTGCACAAGTCTGCAATCCCACCAACAGTGTAGAAGGGTTCCTTTCTTCCACAGCCACACCAGCATTTATCGTTGGTTGACTTTGTGATCGCAGCCATTCTTTGTGGAGTGAGGTGGAATCTCAATGTTGTTTTCATTTGCATCTCTCGAATGACCAGAGATGTTGAGCATTTCTTCATATGTTTCTTGGCTGCTTTGATTTCTGCCTCTGAGAAGTGTCTGTTCATTTCAGTTGTCCATTTTTGAATTGGGTCTTTA